>VXBJ01004137.1:268567-373396 GCA_013400055.1 Nycticryphes semicollaris
GATGGGGCCTCACCAGGGCAGAGCAAAGGGCCAGGATGACCTCCCTCACCTGCTGGTCACACTCTTCCCGATGCAGCCCAGGGTGCCATCAACCTTCTTTGCCACAAGGGCACATTGCTGGCTCATGGGCATACTGTTTTCCACCCAGGTCTTTTTCCCTTTATTCCCTAGACTTATTTAGTCCCCACATAAAAGATTTCCAGTATTTTTATACTTACCATTTTTGTTCATATCCCAGAAGACACAGGTAGGCTTAGGATCCTCCTAAGAACACATGCAAAAGTAGACTTTGTATACCTCTTCAGACATCAATCTTACAAACATACACATTTACAACATAGGTTTTATCACATATCTTTTCATTTAATGAGCAGAAGAACGAATATCGTTTAGATTGTCGAAATTTTGTCCAATGTCAATTAGAAATTATTCTGCTAGGAAGACAGATCTGCCCAGATTATAAAATAGAGCATTGTTCCTCTGCACTGTTTCCTTTCCACATCAGAATAATGGCATTTTATTGTTTGTTTATCGCATAAACATTTTACTTTGGTATTGCACTTTAACTTCTTCTTTCTTAACCTCTCTAGGGCTATTGTCTCTTTTGGAGTAGCTGCTGACAACTTGTCTGAGAACAGAGTCAAGCTCACACGTTTTTTAACTGAAACAGTATGTGCCAAATGGTTGCATTTGGTCTCTATTTGACTAAATTAATTGTAGTCATCCTTTAAAAACGTGGTTCTGTCCATTCTTCCTTTGCTGAAAACCACATAACAACAGAATGACTTGGGGAACTATTAACAAACCAATTCATGTTTGATCAAAGAATTTAAGTAATTCTAAAGTTACAGTGTAATAAATTGTGTGACTGGTCATGAACATGGTCACCAACAGGGATTTTGCCTATAGTTATTGGCACAGAAATTGCCTCCAAGTGGCAGAATCAATAATCTTTCAGATAAATTTTAGATCATGAATGGAGGAGAAATGTGTCAGGATGGGAGAGGTTATTTTCACTTTATGCTTCCTTGTTTTTGTTCTAGAGATTTTATTTCCATTTAAGTTTATCTTCATACTCAAAAGCCATGCAAATCAATCAGGCTATATGCTTAGTTGCTCTATAATATGTATGTTTCTTCTTTTGAATAATCAGTCTTGTCTTACCTGTATTTTGGTATGCTTAATTGTAACCCTCACATAATCCTGAAGATCCTGAATGGATATGTTTCCAATACTGCATGCCACCACAAAACTGGTCAAATTGGCAGGATTTTCTGCATCCTTTGAAAGATTCAGAAAAATATAATAAGTGCTCACACAGTACATAATATAAAAGCCAGAGTAGACAGTTTCATTTTTGCAGCATGCCAGAATAAATAAGTTGTCAGCACTTCTACACTTTTCATCACGCAATATAAGAACATGTTGTTTATGAAATCGAATTATGTGTTTGCTATAGTTTCCCTATTTTCCTTATAGCCATAAACATACACAGGCACAATTATAGGGAGAGGTTAGAAGGCATAAATTCCCCTTTTAATCAGTATGTCTGATGCCAACAAAATTATAACTCGAACAATGTAGCAGATAACAATGCATGATATGATTAGCTCATTTCCCTAAACAAGAACGAACTAGCTTGCTTATCTCATTGTCAACACCATCCTCTTTAGTAGATGTGAAGTTTTGAGAATAACCTGTTTTCTGTGTATAGTTGCTAAATCATCGTCCATCTTACAATGAATAAGAAGTAGTTAACAAATTTGAAGCAGTGTTAAACACTGCAGAAGATAATATTTTCTACAAAGTCTTCTTTGGTGGGCATTTAAATAGAAGACTGACTTTATCATCAAGCAATGCCATTTCTAACCTCCAGCAAAACAGTAGCAGGTTGAGAATTTTCCAAAAGAAAAGTTTTCCTTGGAAATTGATGATTTATTAAATTGGAAGTGCTTTGGAAATATTATTTTCTTTTGATAAAATTCCATTGAAGCCTGCATAGTTATTTGCCTGGCTTGCCTTACGGGAAGCTGGGAAGCTTGGTCACTGTCTGTGGCAGATCTTAGGTCAAACTAAGTCTATTGTCACTCCCTTTCCCTTCAAAAATCCAGGCTGTCAAAGTCCTGAATGCTCCCAAGTCCTTCAGTACAGGGGTTCTTTTAGTCTGACAAGATGTCAGGTATCAGCTCAGCACCGGGCTCATAAGATCCCAGCACTCAGGAGAGACAGAAGATCTTCAGTTACTTAGTGCACGTTATCCTGAGAAGGATATTTCACTTCCTAAGAGCCATATCCAAGAGCTTTCAAACACAGTACTTTAGATTATACTAGGAGCTTTTTGACACAATTTCCTAAAAAGTTAAAAATCACAGAGGAATAAAAATGCAGAATTTTAGACAGGTTTCATACAAGCTTTCATACAAAAGAAAACCTCTTGGCTACCACCAAACTTTCAGCCCACAGTCCATGGAAGCCTTTGAAAGATTGCTACGGCTTTCAGTGGGTTCTGTCTCTATCAGGTAATAAAAAAAAAAACAGAAAAAAAAATCAGCTGGTCTCTTTAGGGTAAACAATTTCTTATATTGTTATTTGTCTATAGAAAGGAATAGAAATTGTGTGTGTGTTAAAGTAAAATACAGAAAACTGCGATAAGGCTGTGCTCTGCTAAAGCTAGGGGGAAGCTTGTATCCAAAAAAATATACAGAGGTACAAAGTAAAGCAATTTCAAGGCTAGAGTCAATGACAGAAGTCTGGAATAGACTGGCCAGTCATTGCAATTCACATATTTATCATATTTACATATTATTTTCATGGCCTCATGAGCATGGGATCCTTCCAACCCACTAGGTTGAACATGAGGTGCCTACAAATAAGTGTCTGCTTTAGAGGCTTTAAGGTATCCAGCTGCTACTGCAGAAGATCTCGCATCTCTTACAGATTCATTGTCACATCTGTTGGTCAGTAGTACAGTACATTGGTGTGTCTCAATCTGCACCATGCTCCTTCGTCTGGGGAAGTGAGGCCTGCTCCTCTACTAGGATGAGATGCCTCACTCCTCAATGGTGTCCATTCTTTTCTACTGACTGGCTTTGAAGGCAGCTTATGGAGACCAGTTCAGGCACAGGTACATACACTGAACACAGCTACCTTTGGTGAGATGAATCCCACCCTGAATAGCTAAAAATCAGTTTTTCATGTAGTCTTGTTAGTAATGTACCCATCAGATTTTAATGAATGACAAGATAAAACTTAGTAGCATTGTCTCAGTTGCAACTAAAAAAAAACCACTCCAATATTGTAAAATATGATGTTTCACTGTGATGTTGAAAGCTTATAAGAAATGCATCTAATAGCACTGGGACTTTTTTAATTGCAGTTGGAAAAAATATGTTTAGGAAATACTTTTATACTGATGGATAAGGCTATTGGCTTTGAGATGACATGTGAATAAATTTAGACTATTTTTTTTAGTTTTCTTTTTAGACTTACTAAAATGTGAGTTTTACACATTTTACTTAATTGTTTTGAATATGTCACTTATGAATAGTGGGAAAACTACCAAAAAATGGAAGGCATCCTAGTTGGAAATTTAGATTAAAATTTTCCTGGTTTTTTGCTTTTCAATGACTTATTAAGTATCACTTAGAAACACATTCTAGTCCCAGTAAAGGACACATTCTGTCTTTATATGATTTTATGCCATTATGACAAGCCTACATCTGCATTCTTCTGCTTTCTTTATTAAATATATCCATGCTGTTTTTCTCAAAAGCAGGCTTAAAATGAAGACTATTTTAAATAGTTAAAGATACTTCGGGGTGTATTTCAGAAGGCCATTGAGGGTCATGGGTATTTTCTTGCCTAGATTATCTGAAGAATCTGGATACACTGCCAATAAAAACGGTAATATAGGGACAATACAATACTAAAAAGTTCTGCGGATGCACAAGAGGCAAAGGTCACTTGAAATACTAATGGGAAAACAACTCAAGTCTTCTGAGGCTCAGTCTACAGTTCACTATAAAACAATGTTTCCTTCTTAATTAACTTTTTTTTTTTAAATAGGTATGTTTTTAGTTGTTCTTTCCAAGCTACAAACTCTTCCTAATTTTTTTGGCATATACCAGGCAGGAACTATTTATAATTGCCATGTGATGGGACCCCAAGGACAGAAAAATCAAATCTACCTGAGCCCCTTTAATTTTCAGGTGCAAGTATCGTTATCCTTACTCCATATTAAAATACAGTATGAGAACAGATATATGAAAAGAAACAAATGTTCTCTGGCTGATGACCACCATCCCAGAGTTTCCAACTGACTATAACTAGTCAGCTGGATATGAGTGCCAACCAGCTTTTTTAGCAAAAAAGAGAAACAAAGAGTACTTGGCAGTGTTTTAGGCCAAAGTCCCTTGTGACAGAAAAGAAACTGGCCACACTGAACATCAAGGACCTATATTAATGCATTTTAACAGAAGCTATGCCCTTTAAGAGGCCTATTTATTACTTTACTCTGATTGTAAGCAGCTGGGATCCAGTTTTCATAGAATCATAGAATAATTTGGGTTGGAAGGGACCTTTAAAGGTTCAACCCCCCTGCAACAAGCAGGGGCATCTTCACCTAGATCAGGTTGCTCAGAGCCCCGTCCAACCTGGGCTTGAATGTTCCCAGGGATGGGGCATATACCACCTCTCTGGGCAACATGTTCCAGTGTTTCACATTTTCTTCCTTGTATCCAGTCTAAATCTACCCTCTTTTAGTTTAAAGCCATTACCCCTTGTCCTATTGCAACAGGTCCTGCTGAAATGTTTCTCCCCATCTTTCCTGTAGCGCCCTTTCAGAACTGCTTCAGTACTTTTCAGTACTGCTTTGCTGTGTCCCCTGAACCTCTCTTCTCCAGGATGAACAACCCCAACTCTCTCAGCCTGTCCTCACAGGAGAAGTGGTCCAGTCCTCTGTTCATTTTTTTGGCCCTCCTCTGGACCTGCTTCAACGAGGCTCCAGAGCTGGACACAGTACTCCAGGTAGGGTCTCACAAGAGGAGAGTACAGGGGCAGAATTACACCCCTTGACCTACTAGCCACCCTTCTTTTGATGCAGCCCCAGGATATGGTTGGCTTTCTGGGCTGCAAACGCACGTTGTCACCTTATGTCCAGGTTTTCCACAGATTACCCTGAAAATCTTTACAGCGAGATGTTGTAAAGTGATTACAAGACACTTTTAGCAGTTGCCTTTGACTTACCCTAACTGAAATGAGTTCAAACACATTAAAGTTTACCTGAAAAAGCCCGTTTTTGTTGAAGAAAGTAAACTGAGCCCTCGATATAACTTCAAAATCATCTTGACTTAAATTCCTCAGTAAACTTGGTGGCAGAACAACAGAAGCGAAGGCGTTTGTCTGATCCTTGTCAAAATCAATCTGTTAAATAAGAACAACAGAAGAACACGTTCAGACAGAAACCAAACCATCCATTGCCCAAAACTGGGTTCACACCCTTGCACAAAGATATCTAAATATGGGACTGTAATCAATCAACACTAATATGACCTGTACCTCTGTAAGAGTTGATGCAATAAATAAATACAAAAAAGGCTTAGGAGATTTTCCCACCCTTCAATCAGCTTTCTGCTACAGAAAGGTACTAGATAAAAAAGCCAAACAAACTCCTCCACTGCTACAATGATGACTTAGAATTAATGAGATGGCAATAATGACACTTGTAATAGTTTTCAGTAACCTTCCAGATCTTTTTCCTCATAGCAATCAATGCTGAGAGCTCAAAGAGCTCTGAATTCTTCTTTCTCGAGCTGTATTATTTGTATGAATTGATACTCTTATGAGCTTTTCTTGTTTCTCTATTACATAAGGGACATTTTAAAATAATGATTATTGCCACGTCTCTATATTTATTGGGCTATGCAGCACAAAAAAGACACTTCTGCCATCAATATAAATTTAATCTGTACTGGCAAAGTGTCAGCCAGCTGAAAGCTCTCTACAGCACAGGGAGGTAACAAATTAGCAGAAAATAAATGAGGATGGGAACTTGAATTTCATTAGCAACCAGACAGCAAGCAATTCTGCAACTGCAAGTTCTCCCACTGTGGCATACTCAAGATGTGCCACCCTACCCATTAAAGGAAGGGGAGCAAGACATCTCACAGTGGCTCTACAGGAAAAGCATTCAAGAATTTTACTGTGAGATAAGGAAACTCACACTCCTGACTTCTCCAGTGGCAACTTGGTCACATATTTATGCCTCTCATTACCAGTAGCATGATTCAAAAAGCACTGTTAGCTAATGCAAAGTTCAAACCCATAGGTTACTGATAGATTTATTTAATTTCTAAATTTTCACTGTGTTTCTGGGAATAACAAGCACCCTTGAAAATTGGGAAGGAGGTATCTCCTGACAGGGCTAAATGCAGTTGACTCTAAGGTTTTCAAAGGATAATTCTGCCACATTAAGCAGAAAGTGTGCGTGTGATAAAGATGTCCCATTAGTTATTGTCTGCAAATAGAGTGGAAGAGGCTTCTATAAAGAAGCATGGATATATTACAGGAACAATTTAATAATATGAATCACCAAAAGCTAACTTAGTCAAAGGTTTGGCAAGGAACATAAAGACACAGGGGACTGAAATAGAATCTTTCCAAATTGCCATGGATACATTTGCTTCATATCTACTTTAAGAAAAAAAAGAAATAAAATCTGGAAACATTCTGACATAAAGCTTTAAGACTTTAATACTCCCTGCTGAGCCTGAGACAGATCATCACATCACCGGTGAAAAACCTGGGCTTTCACAAGGGAATCTCCCCCCAGCAGGGATAGCAAATATCATTCCTGACAGGTATGGAAAATTTAAACAGTGACCGCAGCTGCTGCAGACTTTTCTGGTAGGAAGGACGCTAAGAATTCTCAATCAGCTGTTGGAAATGTGAAAGTCTGAGAACAAACTCATGTTCCAATAGGAACATTATAAAGAAATTGACGGAGTTGGATTTTATGATTATTTAGACACTGCTGTAATAAATGATTCCAGGGCAAGAAAATTCCTGGATGTCCTCAAGCCACAGATGGTAATTCTTATTATACATGCGAACATCCCAAATCTGACTTCAGAATTTTTCCTTTCCTCTTTCCATAAATACAGGATGAAAACCGGAGGAGAAACGTTCTTTTGATAACAATTAAAGAACAATCAGCTATTGAGCTTCATTAATAAGAGAGCTAAACAAGAGCAGATTTACAATCATCAAAATTTTCTAATAAAATTACTTCAAAAATATTTTAGCCAAAATGTCTATGAATATGTGAATATGTGAAAATTTTCCTCTACTAAATCCATTTGTATCTGTTTAGATCAGCATTTGAGTTTTGATCCAAAGTCTGTACGCACAGCTCGTAAAAGCTCTGCAACCTATTATATTACTACTGCTTTTTCTAGCACTGCCTTTATTCATGTTTTTGATTTTTACAGTACATAGTACTTTATAAAATGATCAGACATTGTTTTAGGATTGTTGTCTTGCCAGTTTGCAGTGGGAACTAATTTGGTTCCATAAGTTGCTTATACTCTAGTGATTAGTTTTTAACCATTTTCATAATGTCATGCTTTGTTTGAATGCAGTTTTGATTCCTTGGCCCAAATGTGTTTCTCCAGGTAAGGCTCACTGTATTTGAATGGTTAGATTCCTAGGAAATTCAGATTACGTTACCTCTGTCACAGACTTATTAAATGACTGTGAAAAAAATATATTGTACTACATTTTTAGAAGCATTTAGGTGCCGTAAGAGGCAGACAGGAATATAGTGCAATTTTAAAACTATAGGCACCTCATTGCTATTGATTTCAACAGAACCTTTGGGAAATCCCAAGGTGCTCACGTTCATCTCAAATGTTATTTCACAATTTGAGCTTTTTTATTTGTGAATAGAGAAGGAAAAATAGTTTTTGAAGTGATGACAAATATCTTTACTATAGCAGCCCATCGAGATACTGTAGCAATGTCTCCATCCACTGTCTCCATCACTGCATTGAGTGATCTGTGTTTCTTCTGTTTCTCATGTCTAGGCCAGTCAAGCTCCACACAAATGTTTTTAACTGCCCTGGACAACGCAAATGGCAGAGGCCTGTCGACTTAGATGTGGAGAACTGGATCAGCCTTAGGTCTCTGCTAGCACTAGGTGTTTATACTGAAAGCTTGTAGACCTATTGTATCTGCAGAAATTTACAGGTAGACACCTACATTTAGGTGTCTTCTTCTAAAGCTGAAATACATCAATGGGGTTGTTGGCTACTGTACAATGGGTAGTATAGCAGACTGTTATTTCCTATTTCATTAGTAAAAAAATATTTGTAAGCAAATTACTTTTCATCTGTGTGGAAAATGTGAGTTTATCTGAGTTTCCTGTCGGTCAAGGAAATACTGCATTAAGCTGTTTGGATGATTGCAGGAAAAAGGAAATAGAAAGTAGGGGGAGAACTGGGAGCTGTAAGTGGTTTTATAGGAACCATAGTAAACATACGTGGAACAACAGGCACCGTTCATGTTCAAATACTACCACTTGTTCTGTACCTGGAAATCAGACGCATTATTCTGTGGACTGACACTGAAAGAACCACCTTTGAATGAAGTTGAGTTTATAGAAGACACTCCAAGTGCGAGGTTTCGTGTTGAAATACTCATGGATGGTCCAGTGAACTGGATCTTTAAAGCCAAGGCATCGATAGTTTTTAGAGCTCTAAAAACAGAAATTAAAATTATTCTAGAAACTGAATATAGGAAAAAAATATTATGCTCTGCATCATCTCCACATTTAAGATAATGCTTATATTATTGACTATGTTTCTATTACCCCTCTGTGTATTTACAAGGAGAGTGTCAGGCTGCAAAGTTATGCACCCCTGTTGAAAGCAAAAGCTTTTGATTGACAGAAACTATTTGACTACATATCACTGGTCCTGAAATAATTTTCCAACAATACTTAGATCTATGCTATGTCATGTATCAAGAGACTACTTTTCCATCCAAATACTTTGTCTTTGCCATGCACATTAATTTTAGTACAAGAAGAAATATTTGTATAACTAATTTGGAAAATACTTTTTGAAGGAAACCAGAAAAGTTTAATTTTCGTACTGCAATTGCTTGTCTATATATGAAAGGAGGAGTCCTTCCAACTTTGCAGGTTGCCCTCAAGAACTTGAGAGTTCTCCTAAAAGCAGAAATACTTACTCTGAAGATGATGCTGCCAATACACTGTCTGAACTGGTTAAAATATTGGAAAAAATTGTAACCACTGTAGAACCCAGAGATTCATCAATTTCTTCATCGTTCACAATTTTCTTGAGCTTCTGCACAACATCATTTACTTTGTCTGAAGTTAGCTGCTGCCCTTCACCAGTGAGATTCAGAAGTTGATTGGCTATATCGGCTGCATTTTCTGTAAGTGTACACATGAAATTAAGTAAAAACAGAAAATGAGGTATATGAGTCCTCAAGTAATTCAGAAATACAAATTTTTATTTTCTTTGTTGAAAGCTAGAGCATGTTCTGTGGTACTTGTAATGGATATAGGATTTAATAATTTTATCAAATTTACAATTTTATGAAAAGGTATATGGAACCTGCTGATTATTATATACTGTCCTCATTGGTTGCATCTTTAATTTCCTTAATTTGACTTGAATTTGTAAATCAGATCTATTATTGAAAGGGTTGATTGAAAGGAAAGAAAGTGGAAGGAAGACAAAGCATATTTTCTCTACCTTCCTCCATATGCTATCCTTTCTTTTTCACTGGGAAAAACAGTTTCATTCTTGATTTGAAACAAATGCATCCAAAGCCACTATTACTGACAAAAAACCCCCCCTCTCTTTTAAGCTTTGGAGGAAAAGTCTGACTGCATGGTAAACGTTTAAGTTCCTTCAGAGGATTGCACTCTTACTCAGAGGCTTGGCAAGCACAACGCACAGGCAAATTTCATGAGAAGAATCTTCCTAGTAAGGAAAGTTTGATAGTGTGTCCAATGGCAAAATATTAGTGTAAATCACATGTCATATTGTAAGCTTGATGGATAAAAAACCAAAATGTAAACACTAACATCTTACAATATAAAAATATTTGAGATTTATTGGAAGTCCCAAGTAAGATTTTGAAAGAAGATCAGCCTTCTTTAGTCTGCAGCTGGCTGTGTTTGTTTTAAAGTTGTGTTTTATAATATAGCTTTTGCTATATTTACTGTAAAGTGTTCATTTTAGGTGAAACAATGTTTTCATACAGCCTAACTGCAAGTACTGCCTGACTCAATCAACTGAGTTAGGTAGTCAAGCTCCCTCGGACCCCTCTATCAGGGCAGAAAGAAAAAGTGGCTTCTCCAAGAAAACAACTGAGAACAGGAGCTTAGTGAAGGTGTTCTGAATTACTTCTGAGAGTATGATTCTCTTCCCTAGCTCTGGCACTAAGAAAAGGGGCCATAAAATTGTTGTCTATTTATTTTAATACTCCTTTAGGCCAGAATGACATCAAGGGGTATTTTGCAAACCGGGAATAAATCTGAAAATGTCTGATTGCAAGCCCAGTGAAGAGAGTGGGAGTCTTTCCACTGGCACCTACAGGCATTGGAAACATTTAAAAATTTGTCTGAACCTGAATCTCAAATTGAGTCAAGCTACCACCTGTCTCTATTCTTGCTTAAATTACCTGAAAAGTTTTATTTATTTAATTAATTGGTATCCTGAGCCTTTCACGGGTAGTCTGAATCTAACTTGGGGCACTTTCCCAGAGTTCAAATATTTACTTTGCACTGATTTTTTCAGAAAGATTTTAAACAACTTAGCATAAAAGAGCAAGACAGATATTATTCCTTAATGTGAGGCATGTAATGCCTTAGAGTAAGCAGTAATCAAAGTCTACAAAACAATTGCTTTAGCCAAAGACCAGTATCAATATACTCACCTGTGCAATTTCTGAGATCAGGCTGGCCCCAATAGGATGTGTAATTCTGCAGACCCAAATAACTAACAAGGAAAAATGACAAAATTCACAAAAATTACCATATCAAAATTATGTAAATGTTTCATAACTCTTTTGGTGTCACAGTGGTCCATTCTTCTCAATTCACAATTTTCATAGGAACATGGCCCTTAGTGAAATAAAGTTTGTACGCTTGACACTGGAAATATGTGATCAATTAAGTGGCAGCACTGAGGGAAACCATAGTTCTTTTTGGAAAAATTCCCACCTGATTCGTATACTCCTGAACTACTTCACTAGAAATTCTGGTCTTATATTTCAGGAAAGACCCAAATATTGACACAAACTGTTATGCCCCTATTATGGCCTAATCAGATGCTGTTTATAGTTTTTCTTTGGTATAAACAGCATTGATCAAGTCAATAGGAATTGACTTGCTGTAATACCTCTCAGAAGAACATGGAAAGGACCTATGTGGATATATAAACTTATGCCAGCCATGAAATCTGGGGCAGGTCACCATCAGATCCAGGTCAGAGGTAAGGGGCAGATATAGTGACATTTTTTTTCAAACCACTTTTTCAAAAAGCCTTACTGTAGCAAAATAACCAGATATGGCTCCAAAATTAAACATGCTTTTTCCTCAATCATGTTATCACAGCATGGCAAAGACAGGATGGAGAATGGGAAGAACTTATCCTTTCACTCAGCACACAACAGAATAAAGTTATTTCTCAGTTGATCACCTTGGGATGTACATGTCTAGAAGACACCACGCCATTGGAAGCGCTTCCTCTTCTCTCAAAACACATCCCACCTGTGCTCCATATTGGCAATAGGTAGTGGAAGCAGAGGCAAGGAAAGCATAGCCCAGGGCAGAACATTTTTTTTTATGAGAAGTGCTGTACATGGACAATCAATGGTATTGTGTAGACCAAAAATGAACAATAAAGATAAGCAACACTGGGGCAGCAAAGGCCAGAAGCCTTAATTATTAATGATTCTGAGGCTCTGACATACAAACAACTTGACTTCTGCACTTCTCAATCAACAACAAAAGTTGGTCAATCAGAATCCAGCAGTTCTTGTACAAGATTAAGAGGCTGAGGAAGTGAGCTAGTTAAATATAATGCTGGTTTCTTTCCTGTTTGGCACAGAATCTCAGAGCTGATTCATATCCATGTTGCCATACTGCTTTCAAAAAGTAAAAGATCTGATCTTCTCAGAACACGTTCCAGATGCAATCTGAGCAGATAAGACTACTGTATTGCATTTAGTGGTGATCATTATAAATACTGAAGAAATTAATCATATTGCGTCATGTTCAAGGCACTCAAAGGAGATCAAAGTCATATTGTTTCGGTGATATATCAAAGGAAATAATAATATTCTCATTTTCCAAATGGGAAATAGAGATACAGTGTCTAAATCTTAAATCTTTTTAGATGTTCACAAAGAAAGCCTTCTTTAGGCAAAATTTATCCTTAACCTTAAAAACACAAGTTCAAATATTTAAGCATAAGATTATCCCCATCTTCAGTTATGACTCACTACTGGCAAAATGCTTGTTTCACTGGATTTCTTTTACTTTTCCTTAATGAGATGAGAGGCGCTGGATTAAACCAAGTACACACCATAGAATTTTGCTGAGAATTTAACACAAGTCAAATAATAGTAGTGGAGTGGTAGCAAATGTTCGGTAACATAAACATCATGACTTGAAGAAAGCAATTTCATTCGGTAAGAAGGTGTTATTTTTATAGTCACTTTGAATTAATGTATTAATTGGGGGCCTGAATAAGCCCTGCAGAAGTGGCAGATGAGCTTTTTTTCCTTGCCAATGAAGTACATACTCTTACTGCACACATTATCTCTCACAGTACAGAAATCATCTTCCTGAAATACAATATTGGTCCATGGCAACAATTATGGAGGATGCAGCTTAACCAGAAAAATATATATAACCAGAAAGTTGTATTTGAAGCTCTCAGCTTCTCAGATATTTGAACACCTACCAGGTTCTTGATGCAGTCTGAACTGAGCTCCCATGGCATAATGTGAAGTTGGTCACAGTCGGTCTGGTATCTGGCCAAAAATAGTTCGGAGGGTTTTCTTCAGCTAAGCATTTTTCTGTAAAAATAAAAATATAACAGTGTTAATGGTAAATTTCTTCATCTAAACATCTTCCATTTCTTGTCATCTGCTCATCAACCAGCCTACAGCACAAAGCTGTCTTCAAATGAGATTCTTGGTTGTTGCCTGTATAGTAGTAACGATGGAGAGGTGCACAACAGGGGACTACATATGCTGCTGCTGCTCAAGGGCAAGGATTGAACGTACATCCTGTATCTACTTGTGCTCCATGAGCCCCCATCTCCTCCCTCCCAAGGCAAGGGCAGTCTCTGACTGGAAGAAGCTGACTGGGAAAAGATGAGAACTAAAAAGAGTTTGATTCAGGGCAGCAGCTCCCAGGTGCAAAACCAGCCGGGTTGAGGAGTGTTCATGAGGGGACTTGGAGGTCCAAAACGTTTCACTATAGCTCTGTCTCTAAATCACACTTCTTTATCCTCAGACTACCAAAGGAGCTGTCAGGAGCTGTCCTGGCCTCTTTGAACCAGGAACCAAAACACTGACTAAAACAATTTGGACAACTGCGTTTGTGTTAAGAGAAGTATCTCAAGCACAACACTCTGAGATCAGTGGAACAATGAGGCTTAAAGGAGCAATTCAAAATCTGAAACAGTCATACCATTTGGAAATGTGTGATTATTATAACACAGAATATGTTTATTTATGGACAAGCAAACAAAATCTGTTGTGTATCAAAGCCAAAAACTACTTACCTACTGGATCAACATCCACAGTATGAAGCTTATATCCTCCTTCCATGGTCCCATTATTCCTTATGAGTTTCTGTCGTATTTCTTCCTCTTCTAAATTGATGTTATTGGTAGAATTATAAACCAGAAGAGCCAACACCTCAAAGCTGCAAGGAAAATTATCCGAATGTTTGAGTCAGAACAGCAGAGGCCAAATATGTGGAAGTGAAAATATCGGACAAGCTCTGGTTTTCTGAGTATGGACCAGTGTCACCAAGACAATGTTGCTCATTATCTGAAAATTATTATTTTTGTATATATAGGGCTATGACAAGATAGTTGGGAAATTTCATCCTCTAACTGCCATTAAAGGAGCTTCTCATCAAAAGAGCTACGGAATGTTTTCATAAGATTAAGATAATTTTAAAAGATATTAGGAGATGAAAACATAAAATTGTGAGTTCTAAATGAGCCCTAATTAAATTTAAACATCTGGTGCCTGATGGTTTAGGAACTTAAGAACTGATTCACCCCACCTTACAAAACTTGTCAGGATTGGACAACTCATCCTCCAGAGGGTCTATCTCTCCACTGACTACAGAGGAAGACTAGAGGATTAATGAAGAACAGATGCCTAACATTTAAATGTCTAAATTTTGATGGAGTGAAAAAACACCCTGACACACTTCTGAAACTTTTAGTCCTAATTAGGAAAGTCTACTTGCTCAGATGAGTAATTCAAGTTTGAACAGTAATAGCTGTTTTGTACTGTAGCCCACTGCTACTTTCTTGGGCATAAAAAGTAGTTCAAAGTGCCCAAGTCTCTTTCCTGTGAGAGAAATAAAACAGTCCCCACCCTTGTCCAAAAACATAGCTTTTCTGGAAGGGAAATAATGAACAGAAAAGCAGTTCTATAAGGACACAGGAAAGAAGCCCAGAGTAGAAGGCTCAAAAATTTCCTCCTGGGACACAGAAAACACATGTTGGAGAAGTGAGTATGTCAGTACCCAAGAGCATTGCTTGGCTCTGGCTAGTAGGAGGTGATGACACTGAAGCATGGAACATTGCATCTCCATGGGAGCCAGAATGTGGAAAAAAGGAAAAAGCAAGCCTGCTTTGGGCTGCCTTCATTTTAGCCTTACCCTTGGATACCCAGGAGCCTGGATAAAGACTTTGTGGTGTGTGAGCAGTTCCTGGCAGCCCAGGAAGCGGCAGCAGTGCCAGCACACATACAGCGAGCAGGGCACACATGGAACAGTCCTCAGGGCAGGAAAGCAGCAGTGAGCTAAATGCTCTTGGGGTTTATTTGAAGAATAGTAGAGAAAAAATATGTACGGGTGCTGTATAGGACAGTTAGTATGGTTTTCAGGTACCCAATCCCAGACAGCTTGGGACTTCATGTCCAAAAACCTGCCAGAAACATATTCCCATGATGACAGCTTAGTGGCACTTTCCAGAGATGCCTAGTCTGGCATAGTATAAAAGTACAGCTTAGTGTACAGATGTTCCTCTTAGATGGCATATTTGAAGATAAGCCTGTCAGACATCATTCTGAAAAGTGAATAACTACAATCAATAATTCTGAAGTACTGTCATGACATGGCATTAAAAGAGCTGGGGTTTGAAAACAACCTCTCATTCTAGGAAAAAAATAAAAAAAAAATACAAAAGCAAAGCCCAAACCCCATGAAGAAATCACATCTGTGAACTAAATACTCCACACATTTCACTGGTGCAGTTTTTTGCAGTTTTATGTGCATTTTTTGCCATATCCACACTTTTACTGGCAACGTGTTGCTGGAGAAGAAGATAAAAATGTGACTACCTGCTGGCTTGGCTTGTTTTTTCCCCAGTGGATGTATTTTAGCAGAGAAATTCCAGCTATTCCTGGCCAGGTCATTCCTGCCCTGCTCCCGAAGACACTGAGTTCGTCCTAACATTCCTTTGGTCTCTGTGGAGTGTTTAACGTATTGCAACGGCCTCAGTAGGGGTGGATGTGCATTAGCAGGTTTTTGCTGTATACCTCGGATATATTAAGAAGCGCAAGTTTATTACGGCATTTATTTTTAGCAGAAGCATGGAAATTGCCTACGGGATTGCCAATTCCTTCAGCCCTCCAGCACTTCAGCCCCAGAGTCTCCTGGCACTTAACCATCTTTCCTAAAAGATTCTGGCTTCACTCATCTATTCCTTTTACTTCAGAAGAGGAAAACTTAATATACTGATGCCACTCCCTAACTCAGCACTTTGGCTGCAGAACAGAAGTGAACAGTCACTGCTACTACTATGCTGCCTGTTGCAGGACTCCCAACTAACCAAAATGGTATTTAGTGCCCATAACTGTGCGGAGAGATAATGGCAACAAACCAGAAGGGATAATGATGGATGGGGTAGAACTGGTCACAATTACCTTGAACAATTATAGACAAAAAGTATTGATTACAAAGCACTGATAAAAATCATCCCTTAAAACCACTTCATCATTTGTTTTCTGAGAAACATTTAGAGCACAAGTCATGTATACCATGTAATAAGAGCCTCTTCCATATTATGATGAAAATTTCTACAAACTTTTCAGAATGACTCATGCCAGCTTCCCAAAGTAAATAAATACCTTCTAACTTGACAGCTGACGCAATATGAAGGTGAGTGGTTCCTTCTACTTTTGTCACACTCAGATCCCAAGAAGAAAACATTTAAACGGTGAAGAACAAAATTCTTGATTTGGGAAACTGTAGGCCTACGCTCAAATAAACAGCAACACTGCCAGGCTCTGCTGGTGTCGCCGGAGTTGCTACGCCCAACCTTACATCTTTTATGGTGTGCCATATAAAAGCAGATAGATTCTCGCAGCAGAAATCAATTACAAATTACACATCACCTACAGTAACCTGTACTGCTAGCATTACTGCTGCCAATATGAAAAAAAACAAAGACTGGACTGAGGTGTAGGTAAACACCATGGGGGTAACTATTCATGCCTCTCGTCTCTTTGACTGAAATGGAGCAAGCAGGGAAGCAGGGGGAGACCTTCGTCTTTCCCACTTTGTCCTGGCCTGTTGAGCTACACCGGCTCAGAGAGAGGAGTTTAGGAAGCTGCATCCTCATCAGAGGCCCAGGAGGCGGTAGGGGCGCCTGCGCTGCCATGGCACGGACGGACCACAAAGCCGGCTTTCTTCTCCGGCAGCGTGACTCAGAGCTATTCCAGGACAGTGTGCCTACACACGGGCTGTGGTCGCTCTGCTACGCCGTGCGAGGAGCCTCAAGGAAGGATTAACAAGCCATGCAAACTGTGCAGCACAGACTGTCTCATACCTGAAGATATGCGGTTGATAATATTTCTCCTCTTGTTTCTGTTGTACTGGACGGGATGAACTAATACTGAATTATTGTGGTTTTCAAACTATTTAACAAACCACTATAAATTTCTTTTGTTGTTAATGTTACTTGATTTAAAGTATGTAGAGAAGCATTTTTTAAAGCACCTAAGCGCTCAGGGAATGTAAATTTTCACTAAAAGTCGTGGGGAATTTCATTTCTAACTAGCTTGGCAACAAAACCCTTTTAAGATGTCAGCATTAAATTCTTTGCCAGTCTTGCTTTGAAGATAAGCAGCAATGGGTAGCTATAACTCAAGGCTGGCAGCACAGACTGGTTCACAGAGTCACCTGCAAACGCTACTAACCTCTTCACATTAACTGCAGAGGCAGAAAAATAATTGACTATTGCATAAGTCACTCAATGGAGATGTAATACAAATAGCATTCAAAATGTTAGAAAACACACAGAATGAGACAGAAAGAAACATGGAAGTAGAGGGAAATTAAAAGCAGTCCACAAAAGCATTTGAGCTTTGATAAACTTTTACTTGAGGTGATTTTGACTGCGATACCACTAAAATGTTCAGAACAGAGAGCAAAAAAATAGGACTGGGCATAATAAACACAGTAATGCCAAGTAAACACAAAGTAATGCCAAGGATGAAGAGGTTCCTTTCACAGCAGAGGTTGATGTTACAGATGTTACAGATAAAAATGGGGGTCTGAGACTTCAGGACACAAACCTAAAAGTTGCAGCTACTTTTTGGACTGCTAAAAATAAAAGTATCCAAAACTTTCCTTTTAAGTTAATGGCTATTGTGCCAGGGCCACGCTGTGAGCAGCATGGTCACACCTCTCTGCCTGTCCTTGTGTCTTTGTGACTTGCTCCTCCTTGCAGATCTGGTGTGGAAATACAGAAAACTGTGGCTTTTCAACAGTCTATTGACTGTCTATTTTTTCAACAGAAAGCACTTATAATATGTGATGATTTGGTATGAAGACTATTCGTTATTAGGGCATGGAGCTGAAAGACAAACCAGAAAGGGCTGGAATCTCTCACATTTCAACAGCTAGTCTTTCCTGAAATGAGGTTTTTGTTATGCTTGAGCTATGTTCCAAGAGAACAAAGAAACCAATGGGGGGTTCCCCAAGACATTACCTTCCTGTAAAATGACATCTAACAACGTCAGGCCTACACTAAATCCAGGTAAAGTCAATGGAAAGACAAAGGAGGCCACTGGAACCTGGATCAAGAGTAGGCAGCTTCATCAGGAGACTAAGAAGGGATCATCATTCTTCAGTCACTCAGGAAGAATTCCCAAATTCCTCCATCTGTGATGAAGGCTTTCTTTACAGGCCTCAGACACAAGATGCTAGCAGGGCACTGTGGAGAAACCTGTGGATTTCTGCTTGGCTTTTCGTGGTGTTTTAAAATGTTGCTCAGCACTGGTCAAAGCTGCCCCTTACTGCCTTCAGTAACACCGAAGCTGGGGCTGGGGGGAGTTCTCACCAGTAGAACCCAAGAAAATTTTTAAAATAGGGATAGGCATCACAGATGTGTTCATTTATAATGAGAATAGCATTATTATTTCATAAAGAATAATCTGAAGTAATCGACAAAGAATGCAAAAGCCTAATACTTTACTCAGTAAAGATACTTAGGACTATAAAACCAAAATTATGCTGCTCTGATGTTACTAACTCCTGTCTAAAACTATTACACAATCTAATTAGCTTAAGTTTTATCCCAGTGCATTAAACTTTCCATTAAGCAACACAGCACCCAAGAGCACAGCATGCAGGAGCCTGAATCTGCCATACAGACAGTGGTGGTAAAACTCCCACAGACTTCAAAAAAACAGGACTAGGAATGGGCAGCTGATTTCCTGCTTTCCTCTCTATTTTCATTCCTAAAAGAAGGGATTTCTGTTTAAGTTTAGTGATCTTTACACAGATTGCTCCCACTGTGGTTTTTAATTTGCACAAGTTGTTTAACAGTATTAATATTAATGTTGTGTCTCACATAGCAGAAGAAACTGAACAGAGGAAACAGGCCAAAAGTATTACAATAAAGTAGGGGAAACTGCAGCAAGCATAACCTTTTTGTATGTTAAGTGGGGAAAAGGTTTTAAATGAATTGGGGCCTGAATTCTCAAAACTGCTTGCAAAATAAAAGAATAAAGGAGAACCAGGAGAGTTGAGCTGCTTAATAAAGACCAGTTCCCTGACTGAGGCAGCCCTATGGAGGCATCTGACAAGACAAGGATCAGTAGAAACCTTCTGAGAAAAGCAGAAGCAACAGTCACAGAAGGTTTTGACAAAGCTGCAGTCATAAAACGCAAAGAATTAATGAAAGAAACAAATAGATTTATAATTTATCTACATAAAATGGACAAATTGGCTTCACTTTCCAAGGTTGGTGAGACAAAGAAACAGCTATGTCCGTAGTCCATTCTGATTCCTTCCTACTTCTATCCTGAACAGCTGCCTTCTCATTAAGAGACGGAAACAGCAGGACCAGAGGGAAAAACTAAACACAGACACAAAGTCAAGTACAGCTGTGATAAAATTCTGTCTATTAAAGTAGTTAATAATCTACCAAAGTATTAGCTTGATATACTGCTGTCATCCAGAGACCTCGCAGTATTAAAGGTGCTGATAGTAATAGGCACTTTTGGACTTGGCACTCTGTCTCTCATCACCATGTACGTAAACACATAACAAGCAGGGTGTACTTTGGATTTCTGCAGCTCATAGAGCACAGCAATGAAAGAATAACAATCCACTTTCATATTTGTGTTTTGTTTTGCTCTTCTGCAGAACGCAGTACAGTTTAAAATATTTATTTGGAAAACACCTATTTTTAACGTGCCAAAAAAAGCCAGCTTCCTACCTCCCACTTCCAGCTCCTATTTCTTCTCCGAATGATTCTCTTTCTAACGATTCTCTCTCTTCACTTGTAAAAGGACTAGGTGGGGAGACTGATAACAGGAGTTCCTTGATAAGGTAGCAGTGTGGTAAATAAGGACTGAAGCAAGGCAAAATGCATAGAATAGAAATGGTTGGGAAAGGCTGGTTTGTTCTTTGGGGTTTTTTTCAACTGTTGTATAAAATACTAATCCAAATAGTAAGGAAAAAAAAAAAAAAAAAAAGATGTGATCTGAATGATAAGAATGTGAATTCGTGTAAAGAGAGGGAAAACTTTTCAAAGAGCAATTTAAAGAATTACCACAGCGGCTTAGAAATGAGGCGCCTGTGATCTTGTGGAAAATTCAGAAAAGAGAGATGAGGTTTAGTGAGTCAGACTAATGTTCACTTCTGTAAAAGATAAAAAAGCCATGAGACTACCGGGTTAGGTCTTAAATTTTAACTGTGGAGTGAAATTCTGTTCAGATGAACATGAAGGTAAATGAAAGAATAAATACTTAATAACTAAGGGAAATAGTGGAATTTCTGAAACAGCAAGAAACTTATTCTTGACTATTCAAAATGGAGAAATAAGCAAATCTTTGGACAAGTATTCACAGAAATAATTTGTAGGAGTATTTAATTATATAGAAATTGCATGAAATCACACACTGAGCAAGTTACATACAAGAACTCAGCCATGAGAAATTAGCATTACTTCCATCAGGGATAAAAAATTTCCAACCTGTAACCTGCTAATTTTTCATACCCCAAAATGTTACTCTCAAGTCTTGTAGGCTTTCCTTAGAATCCTAGGCAGGACAAATTCAAGAAAGTGGAAAACCTAACAAAGTATCCTGAAAGCAATGATTAGGAAGTAATAGGGAAAAAAAATGGATTTCTGGATCTTCAGAAATTCAACAGATTTTTTTTTCCGTACAGAATCTAGAAACAGCTGTGTGAACCCCACAGAACTGGAAACCTGGTGACTACACCCAGGAACACTGAAGGCTCATGGGATTCTGATCCTTCTTTTGTTTCAAAAGGGAAGCAATGTGCAAGGATAGACATAGACTCAGAAGACCTAAAGCTGGTAGAACACCAACTTTTCCTTTTTTGCTTCTGTAAGATACATGAAAATATATGCAAGACATGAAAAATACAGGAAAAATCAGCAAAAAAAATCCTGTGTATATGTATTTCAATATTTGTATATGTGTGTATATATACATAGTGTGTAAAAAGTGTAAATTTTGTTATTCACATCATGTAGCTCAATTAAAATTTTTATTATCCCCATGGTACTCCAAATGGGTTGCTAGGTTGAGCAAAAACTTGACCTCTTTTTTTTTCCTTTTCTAAGGAAACATGCACAGCATAACAATCCTGATTATTTGGAGAACAGTAACATTTTATGTGACATGATTAGCATTTATACTAAGTTATTCAGTATGATGACAAAACACCATTTGGCCTTGACACAAAATGCACTAGAGCCCGTGAGAAGAATAGCTTCTCCTTAGACCAGGCCTCCCTTGAAAAACTTTATGACTTCTTACAAACATGTAATTGCATTTCCTCTGAAATTACATATGATGAGCAAAGTAAATAGGAACAGGGTTACTTCCCCATAACTGTTACACATGTAAGGGAAAGGGAATTACTGCAATAATTTCTCCCTCTTCACAAAATCCAGAGGACAGGATGGTGGGAAGGTGAGGCGAGCAGAAATCAGGTGTGAGGTCTAGGGGATAACAGATGCGGACAAGCTGGGTTGCTAGTCCTGTAAAAGATGCAGGAATAAGGATGGGGAAAGCTTTACATTCCTCAGTGGTCTTGGGTTGTTGGTAAGACCTGAGGCATGGTCTCCACTTAAAAGGTTTTGCTGGCATAACAGTATCATTTAGAAGTGTGAAAAAGGATCCCACCCACGTCACTACACCCTCCTGTAAATGTAGGTCAAGCAGCAAAATAGCCCATTCAGAGACCGAATTTACGCTATACCAGTTAAATGGTTTTGCCCATAAAAGCTGTCTTTCTGCTGTGGGTGTGTGAGAAGGAGACAGTACCTTTTATGAATCTTTTCACATTTAGGTAAATGGTGTAGAAAAATGGAAGCATCAGTAACTACTTCCTGATGGTAAATTGGGAATGTTGGGCTGCCTCTGAAATCGAAAAGCCCAGCTGCTATCATGGCAGTTCTCGGGAGTCAGCAGCTAAAGTGCTTTCCTATGCGACTTTTGCCAACACTGCAGATACATCCCAAAATCACTTGTTCCCCCTTCCTCACAGTACTTAATTATGTTTTGCTTTCCTCGCCTAAAGTTTATCCTCAGATTCACTCCCTCCCCATATATACCCCAGAAATCATCCTGGTGCATTCAAAGAAATCCCCTGAGGCCCAATTTTCAGGGGGTGTGACCCATCTAAGTTCCTTTGGCTGCCTTTGAGGCCGTCCCAACTGCAGTCCCTCCGAGCCCAGCAGAAGTCAGGAAATGAGAGCATATGGTAAATAGTTTAACTCACACTCGTTTGGCATTCAACTCTAGCATGATTTTTCAGTGTTTTGCATCTAGAAAGATGTCTGTTAACTCAAAAGGCTCCGGTTCAAGGGAATAAATGCAGCAACAGCAAGCAGGTACCAGTGTACCAAAGCTAGTTGCTAAAGGAAGCTGGGTCTGCTCTACCACACATACACGATGTGCCTATTCAGTTTTGTGACAGATGAAACCCCAGCTCCGAAAAAATGATCTGTTAAGGTTTAAAGCTCAGTAGGTTTTAAGCGAAAACAAACAGGATAACCCGTATTAGGTTTCTGAGCACATCCAGAGCACTCAGCTCGCCAGTATTTACAGACTGGCAGCATATGCCCAATAGACAATGAATCCAATAATAGACAATAAAGCCTGTTGTAAAGCCACTTGTAATAGCAGCTGCTGCCTCTGTCACGAAAATGTCTTTAAAAATGTTACCTTTTAAGACTTCTTTTTTCTCTTACTCCCTCTTTTACGGAGCCAGGGTGGATGCTACGAAAGCAATAAACATTAATTAGAGTGGGCTAGTTCTCAAAAGGAACATAAACATCTTTCCCCTTCATTTACCTGATATTGACCACATATACAGTGTAATTCCAGTTCTGGAAAGTACGGTTTAGCTGAAAAACAGGAAGACATTGATTACATGAATGACGAGATGTTAATGGGGCTCTTTGTTGCTTAAGATAGAGTTAGAATTTCACCTTTCTCCCCCTGGAGAAATTCCTTTCAGTTTTTCAAAGCAAAGAGAACACTCTCTTTTTCAGTGTGGTGATTGTTATATTAGATGTACAACTGGTAGTGAGAGATGTGGCCTTTTTTACTGACAGAAGGAAATCTCTATAAGGTCATGACACAGTGAATAGGCACAGGATGCCGAACTTTTCCTTTCCTCCCTCTCCTCCTCATCTTCAATTCTCAGAAACACTTCCATTAGAAAAGATTTACTGATAAAACTACAGGGTCAATTTTCACCTAAAAGCCTACAAACTTATGACGATCTTTGTACTATTTATTCCAAATGGGCAATGGCTATTCAGTTTTCCCCCTCCCTGGGAGAGACTTTTGCATACTCTGCTAGGGCCAAATGACACCCCTCTGGATTCCTTAGCTCAGGCACCTACGTACTTCAACTGGCTACTGCTGCTAAAAGAACAAACTTGGCAGGTGTGGAAGGATGCATTTCTAGTTTGCAGGTGACTCCAGGTGATTTCCTTAGCTTCTGAAAACCAAAAGCGTCCTGGTTTATGAAACAATAAACTGACCTATGACAGAAGATTTCTGAAGCAGACAATACCAGTGTATTGCCTCACACAAATGAGCATTTCTATCACAATCTAACTTCAAAACCACATTAGTATTTGGGGAGAAAAATTTTGTTCTCTTTGGTGATATTGGAACTTAGACATCTACCTCTTTCAGGGACAATTCTGATTTCTCCATACTTTCCAAAACCTACATTTCTTAAGAAGCTGGGTAGTATAGGGGACACATTTCAAAATTTTATCCGTAGGGCATAATAGCTCCAGCTAGATCTGAATTAATTAGTGAACAAATCAATAATAGAAAGATCTTCAGAAAGCACATATGAATTTAAGAATTTATTTGGTATTTTCTCTTCTTTTTTTCCTTTTCAAATTGATAGCATCACTGGGGCAGATTCATATATGTAATCACACATAAAAGGAAACTCAACTTACCCATTCAGCAACCACTTCATGTACTTTCGACACCGAGTTGGAGTTGGAACTAAAGACAGTTATAGATATCCTGTAGAATAGCCCACCTGTCCATTAAAAACAGCATTATAACATTAGAAACTGAGCAAATTTATCTTCTTAAAAATGAAACTTTAGTTTCATATGATGATTATGAAGATTGGGCTGAACCCCAGATACAAGGACACCTCAAGCTTTTGTTGGCTTTACACAAGTTTGGAGTCAACAAGCCCTGCAGACTTGGACCTATTCTCACTAGCCCTGTCAAGTTAGACAAAAATTCCCACCCCCTATGTATTTTAGAGGCACTTGAAAAGGAACATGGAAGCTTATAAATAACATATATATAAATAGTATTTTTCATAAGCCTTTAACGTGGTGTGTAAAAACCAGATCATGAATTTTAAAAGTAAGCATAATTACTGAAGTCTGTTACATGTATAAATTTTGCTTTCAGTCATTTTGCTATAATCCAGATGAGATTTAAAGCTTTGTGAGAGCTGATAAATCTCATCAACTGAAAGTAACAAGATAACTGAGGACAGAATTAGGTGGGAGAAGGGATATCCAGCTCATGTTTTCACTGTACAGTCATTACTTTCAGGCCTGGCAGTGGACAGATAGGAGAAGAACCCACATTAGCTTTACAAAACTGCCAGCTGAACAAACCATCTTTCAGTAACAAAATGTGTAACACTTGGCTTGGAGCTATTTTACATTCCGTAAAAATATTCTGAAATGGCACTGGGTAAATACAAACTCTCTTTAAACTCATGAATTGGTAGGCAGTGTTACAAGACTTCACATCAAATCATCTCATAGTTATGCTCTGTGTTAAAAGTCTATGCTTTTCACAAGTTGAATTTTTTTCATTAATCTACTAAAAATTCTGTTCACCCTCGTTGGAAAAAAACTCCCCCCAGGATGTGGGGGAGTTTCAAGAGCTTCTGGATCAAATCAATTGCATGTATCTGCACATGTGGCACTGCTTGGTTCAGGGTTGTTACCAAATGGAGTTGTGGGTCTTGGTCACAGATAACATGTATTTATTTAAATCTTATGTAAATCTTACAGAGACTATGTAAGACAGAACAGGACATGACACCAATTATACAGAAATCGCTTTCTGTCTCTTTATTGTAAAGGAACTGCTCTATCTTTCTGAGCCTAAATAAAAGAGCATTTATTCTTGGTAGAGCAAATGTCATCATTCTACGACTCCATTGGTAATCCTTTCACAAGAGCTTGAAATAAAAGTATCTAGAAAAAAAATTGAAGTCAGTATTTTCCAATTTAATTGTACTTTTTGGTTACTATCCTATTCACAAGCTGACTTCACTATTGCTCTTTCTTTTCATTATGGAATTGATCGTATGATCACTGAGATTAATATGAAAATCCCTCTGTGATAAAATACCAAAGAATCAATTTCTTGCAGTATGATGGTTTACCAGTTACCTTCTTTGGTAAGGTATGATTAAATTTTAGATATGAGTACAATGAACTTGCTTGAGTTTTGATTTATTGTCTTTTTTTTCCTCCCTTAACTCAGCAGACACACAAATTTGGTGTGCACTTTACTCTGAAAACATATTTTACTTTGTTATTATTACTGTGATAGTTTCAAATAAAAAAGAGAAAAAAAGTCTTTGAAAGTAGAAATTGGACTTCGGGCAAGTTGAAAACACTTGCAAGACTTGGATCTCGCTTATATGTATATATCTCTGTATACATATATATTCAATTTTATATGTATAATATACCTTTTATATGTGCTATACAGATACATACATACAGAAAGTGTGCATCATATATTCTCACACATTCATATATAATCATGTATATAATTATAACCTTATTTTTACAATTATGCATATGGTCAAAATTACGTTAATATAGAAATATGCAAAACATTTTTTAAAATCAAACATAGTAGCCACAAAGTAGTTAACAGGTTCAAGATCTCCAGCAGATGGTGACTCAAAGCATGTTTTAATGAGGTGAAAAAAGAACAAGAACAAAGAACTAATCTACATTTTTAAACACTCTCAGGAGACTGCAGTGGCAGATATTGAAAACTAAAAAAGATTTCTCAATCTCCAAATTAAACAATGGAAATCCCACCTCAAAATGCTGAATGAAAAAAAATATTTTTATGGGCAGAGAACTGATGAAAAGTAGCCAAAGATAATTTAAAAAAAAAGATGAAAAAGAACCTGGAAAAACAATTCTCCCCACTCCCACAGCCAACTGCAAAATTATAATGATCAATGAAATACGAGGATTTTTTTTTTTAAATTCTGTTAGGCAAATTATCCAAAAATTTTCTTTTCAAAACTCTTTGCTTTTTGAAAGCTAAGTCCTCAAAGATATATGAATACTATAAGAGAAAGGCATTCATACAGCCTGAAACAATAAAATAGCACAAAAATATATAAAATACATGGCAACCCAATATGTTATGCTCACAGTCTCATGAGAGTTATCTTAGAGAAGCGCAAAAAAATTAGGAATAACGTGTTAATGACACTTATTATCACTAAGATGTTACAAGCTCCCTTCTACTGTAATTAAATTACTATTCCAAAAATCTTTTCATTTGCTAAGTGGATCTATATCTAAAGGAGGAAAGCCAACTACTTCTATGTTCAGTCTACCAACTAAGTATCTAGTAGATAAGATGATCTGCACTTTTTTTTCTACATCTAACTTAATGGCTTGACCTACTGTATTTGACCTCAGGTCGACACAGGCAGCCCAGCTCAGTGAAGGAGTAACACAAACAAGGTAAAAAGCCTGTAGAGCTAGTCTGTTGATTCAGCGGTGGGTAAGGGGTTGTATTTTGCCTCGTCCCAGATGGTAAATTGGCCAAGGAATGAATATGTGCTGAAACTGATGACTGATGGTACATGACAGAAGAAACTGGCATTAGGGACTGCGTGAGAGAGTGATGGATTGCTGCTGCAGGTGTTGTCAGACTGCCCTTTAAGGTGGTCTCTTGGTGCTGAATAATAAGTCCACTGTATGAAGATGTCAAAGGTATCGTATCATTCATTACTGCAGTTCTCGTTAACTCCAAAATAGAAGAGAGATTTGTAAAATGTCCATAATCAGCATTTTCAAAATCCAAGGCACGAGTACTAACAATATTCAGAGAAGCTATTCCTTCTCTGTGCTTGCTAAAGGATCCAGGCACCTCCCCTTCTGAATTCCACTCAGAAAGCCTCAATACCTCTGTTGACATCAAAATAGCAGAATTCCTTATATCTTCATTATCAGCAATGATTTCTTGTCCTACTGCCCATAGAGAGTATCTCAGACTGTCCCCGTGACTGTCAACAGAGTTTTGTTCTAAAACAGTCAGATGACTTCTTGGTGTTGGCAAGTTTAACTCTGCAACATCCCACTGAGGGATCAGGCTTGGAGAAACTGTGTCAAGATGGTTCTGGAAACTTTGTGGGAGTGGAGGTGTGGAGTAGCTGTTAGGAGGTACACTGACTCTGAATTTTGAGTCTGAATGAAGAAGATGCCTTAATTCCAAAGACAATGTCATTGGAAGGCAGTCAGAACTCATTGAACTGATGTCTTTAAAAAAACCACCTGCATCTATTTGAACTTTACTTCTTGCTTTATCAGTAGCATTTGTTACAGCATCAATCACTGAAAGACTTTGAGACTGCAGTGATCCATGTGTTCTTGTACTGTTTATCAAACTCTTAACCGCTGTATTGATCAAGAAAGCAGCTTGACTACCCCTTGAACATGAAGGCTGGGCTCCTGAAGGTGTTGGAAGGACAGAAATAAGCTGGTGCCTGCTGTTTATGAAGGTCATGTTGGTTTGATCACTTATTATGTCAGTTCCAGTTTGCACGTACAAACTATCAAATGTCATTAATTTTTCTGCAGAGTTTTCAAGTACTTTATCAAAGGGACTTACCTGTACCTGCACAATGGGTTGACTCAAAGGTGCTTCCAGGGAAAGGAAAGGAAAATCAAAATCAATTTCCTTGTTTGAAGACATGGTCACGTTTGCAAAGTTCACTGTTGACTGCAACATTGTCCTGCCATTACTTTCTGAAAGCCTCTTTGAAAGGCCTGGAACAAAAGAACTAAAGATTTGTGCTTCCAGAGCTGATGCATGACTAGAGAAGTTAATTTCTTCTTCAGCCCTGTGACCTAATAATCTAATGGCAGATGTTTCTTCAGAGGTACTGTCAGAGTTAGCAGGGGAACTAATGGATGGCAATCTCTCTGTTGGGAAAGAAAGCAGTTTATTAAATGAGAGCCACCAATTTTCTGATGGCTCCGCAGAAAACACTTCTTTCAAATGATAGGAAACAGTCCAGAAACTTGCTGTTAAAGAAGGGTAAATATCTACATATTTTGTTGGAAAATCTAAGGAACCTGAGTCCCAGAATCTGTCAGCTCTATTCATGTTCTTGGGCTCCGATATGGAAAAAGATGACTCTTCATTTTCATCACTATCATGAGATGCTTCTAAATTGTTCTCTTGCACTCCTTTTCTGCGGGTCTCACTTGGCTTTTGAAAATAAACTGAATGTTTTAAATAATGAGACCAGTAATTGCTGTCACTCTCCAAATAAATGTCAGTCAACGATTGTTGATAAACAGGCAGGGTGGTTACAACATGTTTCAATGCTGAGCTTGTCCAGCCTGTTCCTACCAGCAGTGTTGAAAATGTTAGTAGTTCTCTTCTGTGTCCTAGGACTGAATTTGTCAACTGGATGTCAGGCAGAAGTTTTGTGTATGGCTTTTTCATGTTTTCAAAAGAAGTTACCGGGTTTGCATGTGGAGTCTCCACAGATGTTAAATTTGTCACGCCTCCTGAGTGATGTCCCTTAACGTGCATAGATTTCCTAAGCTGAGATTCACTGTTTGCTGCTAATGCAGAAGAAGTTTTCCTGTCAGCATTGCCTTCTATTGCTTCCAGGTAAAAAATTGCTGGTGTGAAAATTCTAGCAGATTCTAGCAAATCTAGCCTACTTCTTTGGAATGAGGATTCCTCCTCTGTAGGTGGTACAGCTAAGCTGGGAAGAGAACGAAGTCTGTCTTCCTGAATGTCAGAGGTGATCTGATGATGAACCACAGTTTCACTCCACCAGCTCACAGGCTCTAAGGCGTTGCTTATAGGCACGGAATTGGTTGTGCTGCTGTTGAAGGATGAAATCCAGAGAGTTTCTTTTCTCGTGCGTTCGTAAGCAGCGGTGGCGCCGCTGCTAAGGGGAGAGCGGAGCGCTGACTCAGAATCAGAATGATCTAGCCCATCTGCCAAAATCTGTGCTAGCTCTGCGTTTGGGCTTCTGCTTTGAAGAAGAGGAACTGCTGCATTCACGGAAGGCTCTGTAACAGCATCTGCTGCATCAGGAGCGTCATGAAGTGAACTCCTAGAACCGTTCAAAATATTTTCATTCATCCCAGTATTATCTAGGCTGATTGTTTCTGTATAAAGAGCCAAGGTACCGTTGCTCATCTGCTCAGAAGCAGCTGATGCGGAGATAGTTGGAAGAAACAAGCTGTTTTTTCTCTCTGGGTTCTCATCTGCTAAGTTTTTACTGAGACGAAGAGGCCTTTGTTTCACCGGCCAAATGATTGGGGTTGAGATAATTCCTATGGTTTTGACCCCTTCTATCTTAGACTCTTGATGCCTCTGTGGTCGTGAATGGGAGGATTTGGGTGAATTTCTCTTCATTCTGAAGATAACCGTAGCAGGAAGTCTGAATTCCTGCAGGTCTGTGTGTAGTAAGCCACATAGTTAATGGATTAAAGAAAATATATGCAACTTCACTGTCTGTTCTCGGCTGTTTGCTCTTGGTGTAAAAATCAACTTTAAGAAGTGTGCAAAATGATGCCAGTTAGCTGAGTGAAAGTTTAATTTGCTTCTACTGTAAAAGAATTTGGCTTTTTTTTCTCAGTCTTTTTACTGCTCTTTCAAAGTTTCAAAGCCAAAGAAATGACTTAATTGTCTAGCTTTTATTCATACTAACATTAATAAGGCATTCAGTTCCTTTTGTACTTAGAAAAATCAGAGTGAACTACTCAAGGAGAACATACAGCGAGTGGTTCCACAAAAAGAAAAAAGCACAACTTGAGAGAAATTGTCAGTATTTCCTTTTTAATTCTACAGCATAGTAAATCCAAACAGGCTGAATTCAGATAAAATCTTTCATATTGTCTACTACACTGCCTGATTGCCAGTGTACAAGAAGTGGTCTGCCAAGAGAAAAAATACTCCAAGAATTTACAATCCTATAGTAACAACTGATGTATTTGGGAAAAACAAAATGAAACACCACCTCCCCCCTACCTAAAAAGATCCCAGATTCTAATTTATTTCTGTGGAGCACACCAATGTTTACCAAAAATATCTTTAAGCCTCAGATGAAAATTGCAGAAATCTATCTTTGTCTTGTTAATAATGTTTAAAAACTATCTTTAACAAACTAATAAATATTTTAGCAGCGCTTCACAAAATGATGCTCAGTCTCTAGGAGACAGTGATATCATAGAATTTGAGAAAACCTCAAAAGAAATCCCTGCTTTTTCCTGCGCTAATAATAGGCTCATTTACTACCTTATTTTTCCCCTTAATCTTTCTAAATGAAAAGTAAACGATATCTGATACTGTCAACATTTTCCCTAGTGAAGTCTGATCCAGCTCTTCTTGAAGTCAGTGGAAAGATTCCTGTTGACTCAGTGGAAGTGGCTTTGCTCCATAGGAACGATTCCACTTGGCTCCTGTGCCTGAGTAGTGAGGAACAGACCATCCCAGCATCCTACCACCCTGGCTTCACAAGCGGGAGCTACGCAATGCCTCATAATCTGCAGCCTTAAAGCATTTCAATAGCATGGTTCTTTTGGGGCCCTTGTTAAAAATCCCTCTCCCTTCCCTCGTTCTTTGCATGGGTAAATACAATGGTGGCAGAAAGCGAGGCCCTTTCATACAAGAGCTGGGTAAACATGACAGAAATACACACATGGTTTGGTTCTGTTCTCACTTACACCATTCTTAGGTGGTCCAGCGAAGTTTCTCCTGATTTATTTCAGTGTAAATGAGATCAGAACCGAGGCATGACCCTTGACATTATGATACTATGAAAAACACACCTTAAAATACAACAAATTTGTTCTAGACACAGTACAAGGAAAAATGTAACACAGGATTTCTTACCATTGTTTGGCTTATCGTTTCTATTAGTATCGGGCATGTTAGTGGTGACAGTGGGTGGTGTAGGAGTAGTAGCATTTACAGTAGCTGGTAATAAAGATGAGAAAGAGGTGAACTTGAATGAAATATGAATGTTAATAAGGTAAGACAAAATGGGAACAACGCATGACAATGTAAAATGAAACCATCTACACACAATGCCATAAATGTTAAATAAACACATTATTTTTTTTGCACAAAGTGATGAATGGCTACGAACAGAGGTCCCAATCCTGCAATCTTCACTTTCACTGACTTCAGTGGGAGGTTTGCCAGTGTAAGGTTTGCAAGATCAGCCCTGTACTGCTTTCATAAACTCAAAATCCTCTTATGAGAGATTCAGATCCAAGCAGCTGCGCAAAGACCAGAAAATAGAACTTACGAGTTCTAAGATGCATGCACTTAGAATATTGCTCGTGAAAACAATAATTGTCCCTACTCAAGGACTGAAGATGACAAACAACTGCAAGATTAAAACGCCCTTGTAAGGATCCAATTAACTCCATTGAACTCCATGCAATAAAGAGAATTGAAATCAGACTTGGAATAATTGAATTGGAATATATATTTGAAAGCTTCATGTAGGATCTCATCTGTACTGTTCCCACTGACACTAGCAGGAGTCACCCCACACAATCCAGGCAACTGTTTACCAGGAGAATCAGCATGAATGCTTTTCAAAATCAGAGTGAAGAGCCAAAACTATAAATTTTCCCCCTCAGAGGACTGGGAGGGTATACATGCTAGAGTAATTCAAAGATCATGCCACCAAGTTTTCAAATAATAGTTTGGAAAATAATTTCATTTTGTCTAGTAACTCCCAGGGAATGCAAATCCACTCACTGACAGAATTTTCTTTTTCCTGAAAACTGTTTTTAAAATCTGAAGGTTGGTGGATTACCATCTCAGAGTGTTACACAGCTTTTGCGGTTAATGACCAAGAAACAAGGTGGAAAGTTTAAGCAATCGCATTTTAGGTGAGAAATTGATTTTTTGTGAGGTTGTTTTAGCTAACTTTTTGAGTCTGGAAGTCATGAAGTCAGGTCTCAGCTTAGGGAGATTCATGTTCAGATTTCAGTGAAATGAGAAACTTAGGGAAAGAGAAGGAAGAGCTGGATGCTGCAGCAAAAAATTCTAACTGGGAAAGCGAATATGTAAAGTGACAACCTATAACATAAAAAAGCTCTTCTTCCATGTAACTTCAGGGCTATGTTGTCCGAGAAACAAGTTATAAGGCTTCTTACTGTTTGTAACTTCCAGCCAACTCTATTACAGGAGGCATGTGCCAATGAATGAAAATATTTGCTAAGCATAATGGAGAAAAAAGTCTTTTTAATCAGACTGTAGCTGACATCATCTGGCATCCACAAACTTTGTTACTGGTGCTGTTGCACAACACACAACAAACAAACAAAAAAAGAAGCCAGACTGGCCTCTCAGTTTAAATTAAGTCTGCAGCACTGACAGAAATAGACAGACAGACGTCTTATGATTTTCATTATTACAACAAGGGCAAAGATGATGAACAGAGTAAATCTGATCTGCCACTTTCAAAGTGACACACACCAGCACACCAGTGACACTTTGCCTAACACTTTTCAGGGAAGGAAAGAGTATTACCTTCATGAAAGTACTCATAGTGTTTATTGAAGATGTGATGGTCTAAGAAGTTAAGAGAGGCAAGTTTGAAAAGTAGCACCTTTTATTAGAGGCAGTATTTTCTACTAGACTAGTTAATAAAGGTAGAAAAAAGAATGAGGCGTTTCGAAACGCAGGCTTGTTCTGCTGAAAGTGTGTGCATTTCTGCAGCCATATTAACTGACCTAATGAAAGACATTCTCTCTCCTTTCACACTGTACCACTTTGGTAGAGAAAAATGCTCAGACTTCTTCCAAGAGAACACACAAAGCTCTATGTATGGTGGCTGTATTACCCTTTACATATAAAAAGATGGGGTACCTGTTCCTGTCACATTTACCTAAGATACTAAAGACGTAGTATTTAGCTCATATTGTGTTTTGTGAATATGATATCTAAAAATTGCTCTTTCAAATCTGATTATGCTCCAATATACTCCAAGAACCTGAACCAAATTTTCTTCATGAAAAACTGGGAGTTCTCTCACTGGCTTCCCAAGCAGGGAGCACTTTCCTTTTTATTTTTAAGCTCAATCCAATTTACTTGTAAACGTCAGTTTTGAATGAGAGCTGAGAGTTCCTCCTCCCCTTTAATATTTTATTCTCTCTTAACTCCTTCTTCCACTATTCAACGTAAAAAGGGCTACAGGGATAGAAGTTATATTTTGGTGCAGCTGCTGCTGTGATTAAAGTTTAACATAGCATGCCACCTCATTAGCAGGTCTGTGTTCATGAAGGTATTGTAGAAAAGGGCTGATGATGCTCATCTCAAGCATTTTTATAGAACTTCAGCCTCCCAGTAGAGCAGAACAAATTAACTGTCCTTGCATATCCAACGATTCACATGACATGGAAATCTTTAGTGCTCACTTATTCCTTGCATTCAGCTGAGCTGACCTTTAAAGACACCTAACGAATTCTTATATGTGGATTTTTATGCTATTAAACCATCATTAAGTGATCTAACAAATGGTTCATTAACTAAGAGCTGCTGGATTTTTGTAGCTTAATGTTAAAATTTTAGCCGCTAATCTCCACGTATCTAGCCTCAAAATGGCTTATTGGAAAAAAAATGGATAAATTGTCAGCTCCTATATTTACATCTTCTCATTTTTTATTAACAGATGTACCTACTTCATACTCTGGTTAATACTTTACTGTCAAAATATGCAGGAGGAAAAGAGATGGAGAAAGAAATGAAAGCAGTTGATTAATTCAGTTTTGATATAATGAAGACTATTTGGAAAATGTATTATCAAGGGAGAGATCACATTTTTTCCACATATTGTAGGTACAGGACACCCACACACTTGATGAGACTTAAGAATTCCTGTCCTCACTATTTCTTATTGCAGTTCGCCCTTTTAGAGACACTAATAAAAAAGAAATGGAATAAGAAACCCAAGGAAAATAACGGTTTCCCAAAGATGAAACTGTGAAAATGACCTGGGCTTCTTACCTTGGCAAAGGTTCCCCAGGTTTGCACAACTGGTCGGTTCAATTGTAGAAGAGGGAATTAGGTATGAGCCTTTAGAAAAAGAAAGTAAAAGAATTAGAAATGTTTGGCTACTGGGCACAAAACTACCATGTCTCAAAATATATCTTGCAGTGATGCAGTCCTCTTCCTAATTTCTCTCAGTGGCGAAACTGATACTGCCATTTGCCTGTAAGACTTACGCGCCTTTCATTTGCTGTTGGGGCTGAAGGATCCATGAAAACCCCAGCGACTTGCAGGTTACAGTCATTTATGGACCCTCCCTTGGTTTTCTTAGCTTTGCCTAAATAACATTGCATTCAGAGAATGCAGCTTGCGTGAAATGGCTTTAAGCAGAGGGGTTGGTACGGCCGCTGGATTTCTGCAGTCTTCACGAGCAACAAACACAGGCCTTAGAAGCAACCAGGCTCCACTGCTGTAGGACAGGTTCCCCACCACAAACTTCTCTGAGTAATCTGCCTGTGACCGACACCAGCCAGATTAAAGGTGATTAAACTCGTTCCTCTGCCCAGGGTGTGGGCGTAATGAATATTCTGGTATGCATGATTTATAAGCAGATAAACGCTGTAAGTCTGTATCTCTACTGAATTATTCATAATGACATGCACACGCTTTGATGATCTGGAGACAAAACCAGGGCCGTATGAGAATGGCTACAGAAAAAGAAGTGCTGAAACGACATTAATTACACTTTGGGTATCCCAGCAGTTCAGCTGCTTTTGCAAACTGTATTGAAAATAACGGGGCCATAGAGCATGGCATCATCTCAACCTACTGGGATCGCTGCCCTTTTGGCTTTTGCTTCCCGACTTCAGGATCACATTGACTCAATGAGGCTCTCTCATGAGACTGTGTGCCCTTCCATAAAATTAAAGAGACACCACCCAGCAGCTCGTAAAGATAGCTAAGAAAACATTTCCTGTGATGCAAGAACGGATCAAGCGTGGGGCCTCGACACAGAAATCATGTCATACCACAGATACCACTACATGTATTGCCGACAAAAATAGGGCAGAATTTAATACATGTGATCCTCAACTAATATTAAAGCTTGGCTTCTTTTTTTCTCTTTTTTTTTTTTTTTTTCAAATAGATTAATACATACAGGAAAATTCACTTCCTTGGTATACTTCCTATGAACTCCAGGAAGGATGTCCTAAGTGAATGTACTACCTCCTGCCTGAGATTATTTTTTTTTCCCCAAAAAAATATATTTGCTAATACTAAACAGCCAATATCAAAACCTTCTGCATGTTATCTCCTCTTGTTTCTGCATCATGGAAAGACCTCCTGAAATTTGCCTTGGAAAATCTGTGGACATTCATATTTTCTTCAAGTAGTTTTTAAAAAAAGATTGTAATTTTACTTGGTGAAACTAAAAAAGAAAATCCTATCCGACTTTAGCAAACACTTAAGTCATAAGACTGTGTACTTTAAAGAGGAGTATTTTCAGTGAATATATTCAATATGCTTTTTTAATTTTTAATTGGGTTTTAATTTTTAAAAGGGCCAGACTAGACTTTCCCTCAGTGTCCACTAAAGAAAATATAATGATTTGGATGCAAACAGATACCTGGCATAAGCTATCACATGAAGTCAGGTGGCATGGTCACTAACATGAACAACAGCTAGGGACCTGTATGACAGACACTTCGGGTGATATATGTCACCTACTTCAGATATCTAAAACTCAGACATCCGTATCTGCTCGTCATGCTAGGCTTTCTTTACAGTCAGTGGACAGGAACAGGCACTTCTACAGCAAAATCGTCTGACTTCACTGAGACATCTTCTCCAGGATGAGATGCACTGACCTTTGGAACGGCCTTTTTCATCCTGCTACTCATAAACAGCACTGAGGGCAATTAGCTCAGCCTGAAACATCATTCAGCTGCCTGAGGCAGACAGATCCCACCCTGAGTTAAATCTGACAGCGAAATTAAGAATTCCTCTGGTCTTTGGGAACAAGGGACTCGTAGGAGGTGCACACAAAGTAAATGCAATTGCAGGCATGGACAGACATGCAGCTGCTTTACTGAGCAGATCATACCCTGCTGTAGGACCAGAAGTTGATCAAATGCTCCTCAGTTTGCCTGCACTCAGCTCTGAACCAGTGGTGTGACACCGCCATCGTTACCTAGGCTACTTGTGTTATAATTAGTCCGGATACCCGGGCTGTGTACATACACCTTTAAATGCAAGCTGTGCGAAGGTACGGCAATAAAAACAGAATTCTGTCAAGTCTTCCAGAAACACCCCACCATGATTGCACAGCTGTGAAAACATTAGTCTGAGGAATAAACTAGGAGAAGGTAAAACTATGAGAGGATTATCTGGAACAATTTGCCAGTGTTTTTATGCTCTGTAAGTTTACTTGTAAAAGCTTTGTTTGAAAACCCATGAAAGTAATACCCCTTGAAAAATGTAAGCACTGTTCAGGCACAGAGACATTGAGATCGCTGCTAAATGCCTGGTTTAGGTTTTTTTTCAAGATACATGCCACTTTCTGAGGAAGCATTATTGGAACTGTGCGAAAACCTCTTTTCGGCATAAATCCTTCCATGGCTGCTAAATGAAGCCTAATCAGTTACAGTCATCTCCTCACTGTCAGTGGTTTATTCATGGTTGATAGCCTGACTCATCAACTCTCCTGTTGAAGGCTGGTTTTACAATGAAGGCTTTTATTCAAGTAGATGAAGGGAAAAAAAATTCTAACAATTCCATCTCTGGGATTAGTAACCCATTTCTGAAACGGCCCTCAGTATTTTCTTTTAGGAAATACTCTGGTTCAGGAAAGCCTGTATCATGGGGAGCGATTTAACATCTTCAAAGGAAAAAGACTGAGTAGTGGCTTAGTTTTCTCATAGGCTTAGTTAGAGGAAATAACAATACATATGGTATTATACATAACAAAACAATATGGGTACACTTGAAGTGGCTTGTACAGACATCTGGGCCTAACATAAGAATGCTAATATACTTTTCCTAAAATCATGTTCTGCTCTAAGGAAACTGCTCAACAATGCCATTCCAAGGAATACAAGCCATGGAATGAAAATCAGTGCATTGATCTACGACCACAGCTGTGGTATTACATTTGTGTCACAAGGCTGTGCAGTCTTTAACAGAAAGAAGGACAGGACCAGTAACTCCAGCTAAAATGAAATGAGACCACAACATTTACAGAGGTCTCAGTTGGTTGTTTAGTAAAAGTGTTGTGGTAATCTTCATGGTACAAGAGGAGTAAGATTTTCTGAGAAGTTATTTTCTATCAGATCATTTTGTACTGATGGAAAAGCAACAACTTTTTTGTCCAGAACACCTTCATCAGTCACAGTCTATGTTTAGATCAGCTTTTGTGTGTTGCTTTGTTGTGATAGAGGGGTGAAGGCACCCAGTTGCTCATGTTTTTATAGAGGTGTTGCTTCAGTTTTGTTAGCAGAGGCAAGCTGAGAGCTGCCCCAACGCCTAGCTGTGAATGAGTACCTCGTGTTTTGGTTTGACTAAACTAAAGCAAGCAAGATGGGGGGGTGTTTCTTTAGCCACCTTAATCCCTTATGAGCTATTAGATACTGAAACTAGCACGCCTAAATGATGCCAGCTTCTGATTTAAGCTAAGGATTCTCAGAGCGCTGACAGATGTATTGACACTATCTAAACTATGTTTAAACTAACAGGTACTAAGGTGTCAGAAGCAAGAAGGCAAAACTGGAGAGGACAACACCAGATATAAAAAGATCCCATGTGGTTAAGAAAGAGCCAGTATCTGTTGCTATTTATTTTTACTTTGGGGGGTGTGTGCTTGGGTTTTTTGTTTTCTTTTGTTTTTAAACAAATATGTATTTGCTACATTTGCTGAAACTCTGTGGAGGTGGAGTTTGACAGCAGATGATATTCACAAGCATCATATCTGCATGTATAGGCTACTGCTGGCCATAATGCAAATTGTCCCATATCCATTTTATAATTATCCAAATATCTCTAAAGCTGTTACTAACCAAAACATTAAAAAAACAAACAAACAAAAAAACCCACAAACATGTCTGAAGTGACAAAGATTTCTCAGGTTTGAATTATTTTTTTTCATCTGGAAAAAACTGTTCCAGTCGAAAATTATGAACCACCTGTAATAACATATACATACATAAAAATTACACCTGGGCACTTATGAGAATGAAGGGTCTGAGTCATGAAAGGAATATAGGCTATACATAGTATTGAAATTTATCTTCTGCAGTAATTTACAGGCAGAAAGACCTTGAGCAATTTACCAATTCAAAGAAGGACTAATAGGTCATCAGGAAGATAAAAACTGACGATTTTGATCTAAACCCCCTCCTTCCTGTCTGCCTCCTCTAATTTAATCTTCTCTTGTACTTTTCTGTCTCATACACATTGTTTTGTCATGGCTTTTGCTGGCTCTGCACACACAGCACAAGGCTAGCAAGTGCTCCTTGTGGGTAGCCAAAGGGCAGGTACAAAACCATTTACCCTTTTTTTTTTCTCCAGAGACCACACGAATTTTCCTCGAGGCTGGCAGGTACTTGCCTGTTATCCCCATTGCACATGAGTACAAGGCCAACAAACAAACTGTTTAGGAAAAACTTTGATCTGCAGATCATTCCAAGCAGCAACCCAATACACTTAGGGGACTTGTCCTTTCCCTTTCGGGAATCAACTCTATACCCTCTCAAAGCCTTTGTGCATGATAAGAGTTGAGCTAAAGTCTAAGGTAAGACCTAGCTGTTTTTCTTTCACAGGAACTCTCTCTTTTATTTTTCCGTGCTGGTATATGATATGTTCAGCACAATGCAGAAGTGTGTGTGGGGGTGAAAGCAAGCAAAAAAGATTTGGCAAGGCGTACTCACCACAACTCAAATTGTTTTCTGCTTTCAGTGCTGAAGTTGGAATACTCCAGAATTCATTTTCCCAGTCTACAATGTTTCCTTTCACATCGCAGCTGAGGTTGGCCAGCGTTTGCGCATTCATGGTGAAATTCCAGAGGCGGAAGTTGTAAATGTCCCCATTTAGAGAGCTCACTTCATTGCTGTTAGAGCCCAGCACCAACCTCCCGTTTCCAGGGATAACTTTGCCAAGGATATCTTGACAGTACACTATTTGATAGGTGTTTTTCACATATACACCTATACTGCCCGAGAAGCTATCCCCTACGATGCAGAGCTGTTGAAAGGTTCCTGTGAAAAACTCTGCATTTCGGGGCAATACATTCTCAAGGATGCACTGAATGCCTGAGATGGACAGAAAATGGCCCTTTGTGGTCTTCCCGAAGCTAAAGGATTCTTTTGAAAACGCATCCGTGTAGGAGAAAACCTTCCAGTCGTCGTTGTCATCGCTGCTGCCCTTGGTTGCTTCAAAGCACAGCGTAAATTGTCTGAGCTCTGGCACCAAGACAGTCTCTGCCACGGACACAGCATCGACATCGGGAACCTGGGGAATGATGACTTTCTGATTCCTCAGAGACACGGCGACTAGAACCAAGAGCAGATAAGTAAATTAACAAAAAAATCCCAACTTCATCATACATAAAAACCCACAGATTGGCAGTAAGGGTTAAATTAGCACTCATTAAGTCAAAGTTTCATTGGGTGTTTTTTATCACTGTAACATACCAATAGCACACCCAAAGGGAAATTTGGCTTTGGGAGTACACTTAGCTGGGAATCACGGAATCAGGGAATTGTCAGAGTTGGCACTGACCTCTAGAGATCATCTAGATCATAGTCCAACTCCCCTGCTAAAGCAGGATTGCCCAGAGCACATCACTCAGGGCTGCATCCAGGTGAGGCTTGAAGGTCTCCAGAGAAGGGGACTCCACACCCTCCTTGGGCAGCCTCTGACAGGGCTCTGCCACCCTCACCCCAAAGAAGTTTTTCCTCATATTTGAATGGAATTTCCTGTGTTCCAGCTTGTGCCTGTTGCCCTTTGTCCTNACACATTGCCAGCTCATGGAAAGTTTGCTGTCCACCAGCACTCTCAGGTCCTTCTCCTCAGAAGTATCTTCCAGCAGGTCCACCCCTAACCTATGTTGGTGCCTGGGGTTCTTCCTCCCCAGGTGCAGGACCCTACACTTTTCCCCTTGAACCTCATTAGGTTCTTCTCTGTCAAGCTCTCCAGCTTCTCCAGGTCAGGCTGGATGGTGGCACATAGGCAAAGTTCCTTTCCAATGGCTTGGAGAATGCTGCACTACACACAGTTAACAACCCCTCAAGTTGCACTAAGAGCAATACTAGGACATACTACCTAGTAACGTCCAACGTTGCCTCAGCTCACTTTATAAAAATTACTTCTCATTCATCCAGTAAGGATGCATTAGGCAATGGAACACAGCAGTTATTTGAAAAAACATAGTATAACTTGCTTCTAAGATAATTTTAATTGCTTGTCTGCATGACTGCATTATACCAATGAAGTTCAGGCCTTGCCTCTTCTAAATATCGCAATAGAAGAAAGCCCTCGTTACATTCCTTGCCAAACTGAGGCCTTTTGATCCTGAATTCAGCTAACGGGTTTCTGCAAACCATTAGGCATCTTCTCATTTTTGTCCCCAGCAGCCCTCTGCTTGAATGCTGCAATCATATGTTCATGAATATTTATATCCAAGCTGTTCCCTATTTGCTAATATTTGGGTCAGCAGTTTTGAATTTTGCACAAGTGTCTAGAAAGGGCAAGTCCTCTTGCAAATGTGCACAGCTGCAAGGGTATCTAGGCATGGACTGAATTACTCTCCCTCTAATCATTATTAAGTATCCTCATTTTTACAGGTGAAATGGCAGTCACCAGATGTGAGAAACAGTACCACACGACACGGGGTATTTCTCCATGTGTATGTTAATGACAACTCTGTTCACCCAGCTTCGGAGAATATTATTTGTTAAAATAAAATGTCAATAGGCTCAGTTTTATCGGCACATTTATGGCAGCAAAATTCTTCCAGTAATTTTTTCTGCAGAAAGAAGTTTCAGGCTATCAGTCGTGTGCAGGCACCAGACTGCAGCAGCTCTTGGTTTTACTGCGTTCTGCTGTTCTGTGGCAGACCACTTCTCCAGCAAACATCTGCTACCTCTTTGACTTGTTTCCACAACGTATATGCTGGAAGTGAAACTGGGTTTTGCTAGACCTGAAGAATAACTGCCACAGTATTTAATCATTAGTCTCCCCTGGGATTTTTAAGTGATGCCACAATACATACATGAATTCCCTTCTTGGAATGAAACAGAAACCTTTCAGTATGAGAGGGTGAGACATGTGAGGGAAGTGTGACTGTCACACCACACTTGGGAAGAGACACAGATACAGGGGGTATAAAGATTTTGTGTAGTCTGTGGTATTGCAATGTCCCTTTGCCAGCTGTTTACAAAGACCCTGAGCTCCAGACTACCATATTTGGATATTCACAAGGACATAATTTGACCAATATATTATACAGTAAAATAAGATAAAGCATTGCACGTCATCCGCCAACCCAGCAACTGGAGAATGGGAGGGAAGAGAGAAAAATACCCGGCTTTTATAGTTACTGTATTTACTTCAGAGAGTTAGTTTTTTTTCTTCCCAAGGGAAAAAGTATGTTGTAACAATTTTATAGATAGAAAATAGGTTCAACTCTCCATTGAAAACAGGGTCATTTTTTTCATGGGTTAATTATACTGTAAGCTTCTTTACATAACATGGAAAGTGTTCCAGAAGAAGTATAAGGACTCAAGGCCTGAAAAAGAAGACAGCCCATTTTATATGAGCACTGTCCAGCCTGTGTTAGGGTGGTCAGGAGAGTTATGGATCATCTGGTCACATTAAAACAGTTCAGGAAGAGAAACAGAGAGGGAGGATACTGCCCTGNACTGGGGAGCCCAGAACTGGATCCAGTATTCCAGCTATGGCCTCACCAGTGCAGAGCAGAGGGGGAGAATGACATCCCTCCACCAACTGGCCACACTCTTCCCTGTGCAGCCCAGGATTCCATTGGCCCTCTTGGCAAGAAGGACACATTGCCAGCTCATGGAAAGTTTGCTGTCCACCAGCACTCTCAGGTCCTTCTCCTCAGAAGTATCTTCCAGCAGGTCCACCCCTAACCTATGTTGGTGCCTGGGGTTCTTCCTCCCCAGGTGCAGGACCCTACACTTTTCCCCTTGAACCTCATTAGGTTCTTCTCTGTCAAGCTCTCCAGCTTCTCCAGGTCAGGCTGGATGGTGGCACATAGGCAAAGTTCCTTTCCAATGGCTTGGAGAATGCTGCACTACACACAGTTAACAACCCCTCAAGTTGCACTAAGAGCAATACTAGGACATACTACCTAGTAACGTCCAACGTTGCCTCAGCTCACTTTATAAAAATTACTTCTCATTCATCCAGTAAGGATGCATTAGGCAATGGAACACAGCAGTTATTTGAAAAAACATAGTATAACTTGCTTCTAAGATAATTTTAATTGCTTGTCTGCATGACTGCATTATACCAATGAAGTTCAGGCCTTGCCTCTTCTAAATATCGCAATAGAAGAAAGCCCTCGTTACATTCCTTGCCAAACTGAGGCCTTTTGATCCTGAATTCAGCTAACGGGTTTCTGCAAACCATTAGGCATCTTCTCATTTTTGTCCCCAGCAGCCCTCTGCTTGAATGCTGCAATCATATGTTCATGAATATTTATATCCAAGCTGTTCCCTATTTGCTAATATTTGGGTCAGCAGTTTTGAATTTTGCACAAGTGTCTAGAAAGGGCAAGTCCTCTTGCAAATGTGCACAGCTGCAAGGGTATCTAGGCATGGACTGAATTACTCTCCCTCTAATCATTATTAAGTATCCTCATTTTTACAGGTGAAATGGCAGTCACCAGATGTGAGAAACAGTACCACACGACACGGGGTATTTCTCCATGTGTATGTTAATGACAACTCTGTTCACCCAGCTTCGGAGAATATTATTTGTTAAAATAAAATGTCAATAGGCTCAGTTTTATCGGCACATTTATGGCAGCAAAATTCTTCCAGTAATTTTTTCTGCAGAAAGAAGTTTCAGGCTATCAGTCGTGTGCAGGCACCAGACTGCAGCAGCTCTTGGTTTTACTGCGTTCTGCTGTTCTGTGGCAGACCACTTCTCCAGCAAACATCTGCTACCTCTTTGACTTGTTTCCACAACGTATATGCTGGAAGTGAAACTGGGTTTTGCTAGACCTGAAGAATAACTGCCACAGTATTTAATCATTAGTCTCCCCTGGGATTTTTAAGTGATGCCACAATACATACATGAATTCCCTTCTTGGAATGAAACAGAAACCTTTCAGTATGAGAGGGTGAGACATGTGAGGGAAGTGTGACTGTCACACCACACTTGGGAAGAGACACAGATACAGGGGGTATAAAGATTTTGTGTAGTCTGTGGTATTGCAATGTCCCTTTGCCAGCTGTTTACAAAGACCCTGAGCTCCAGACTACCATATTTGGATATTCACAAGGACATAATTTGACCAATATATTATACAGTAAAATAAGATAAAGCATTGCACGTCATCCGCCAACCCAGCAACTGGAGAATGGGAGGGAAGAGAGAAAAATACCCGGCTTTTATAGTTACTGTATTTACTTCAGAGAGTTAGTTTTTTTTCTTCCCAAGGGAAAAAGTATGTTGTAACAATTTTATAGATAGAAAATAGGTTCAACTCTCCATTGAAAACAGGGTCATTTTTTTCATGGGTTAATTATACTGTAAGCTTCTTTACATAACATGGAAAGTGTTCCAGAAGAAGTATAAGGACTCAAGGCCTGAAAAAGAAGACAGCCCATTTTATATGAGCACTGTCCAGCCTGTGTTAGGGTGGTCAGGAGAGTTATGGATCATCTGGTCACATTAAAACAGTTCAGGAAGAGAAACAGAGAGGGAGGATACTGCCCTGGTACTGAACAAGTCTACTCAACTTCACCATACTCATCTGACAGATTGAACTGCTGGCAGCTTCCCTCTGCAGTGAAAGGACAAAACTGACAAGTATTTTGTCCACGTGGAGAAAGCAGAATCCTGCCATCAACATTAAGTGCAGATCTCTTTCATGATTACTGTTGCAGTGCCAGTCATCATACTGATGAATTTCAGATGTTAGTACTGGAAAAACTGGTTTTTCTCCGAGGAAGAGTATACATATATTCTTGGAATATTCACCCAAATGAATTCAGACTACATTCAGAATGATGTTAAATTGTTTGTGTTGGGAAGATAACTGGATTGCAATGAACAGGAGTTTTTTTGGATGCATTGCTGTTTACTCATGAAAAATGTACAAAAGTCTTGGCAGCCCGGATGCAGGAGGAGTGACCAGTAACAGGCAGCTTGCTGTTCCGAGATCCACCTCGGCTTTTATGGGAGCGCTGGGATGAAACAAAGCCTCCCTCTTGCTGCTTTCTAGGGCCCCTAGCTTTCTTCCAGCTCACTGTCTCACACCTCATACACCCCTTTACACATAAGCAAGCCAGGAGTCCCTAGACTGTATTTTACAACCCTTTGCAGGGAAACCTGCTTTTCTGCCCGTTGATGAGCTTTTCACCATCCAATGCTCGAATGGTGGCTTCTTCTGTTCTCAGCTTCACTGCTCTCATCTGCCCTTTCCCTGATGCTGGAAGACGATGCATGAACTTTAATGTGGTCTACCTACCAAATACCTGTTTGAGAGCTTTTTGTTGCTACCCCTCTGAATTGTACTTTTAATCCAGGCTGCTGCAGTGCTACTCAACTGAGTGCTAATTGACATGACCCTGTCTCAAGTATTTTGGTACTAAAAGAGGTCTGTTGGCACTCCTTCCTTTCCTTTTGGTGACTGTGGGACTTCTACTCACCAGTGGAAAGCTCTTAATTATGCAGTTAACTATTACTAGAAAATTATTTAAAGGTGACAGCTCTTCAGCTGGTGTAAATTGAGATAATTTTCTTAAGGCTAGTAAAGCTGCATTCATTTACTGCAGCTGAGGATATGGCCCATCCATCTGCTGGTGTGTTGCAGGAAGCGACAACCAGGAAAGCCAACATTTGTGTGGGTGGCCAAATTCTTATGGATAACAGGACATGCTCCATGAAAGTCAGTTTGAAACCACCCTTAACACTGAGCAGTCACACAAAAGCTGTTCTATTCTCAGCTAATACCATCCCAAAACTCATTCTCTTATATATTTGTCTTTCCCCACATGTAATTTGTTTTGTGTACAAGTGGTATATTAGGAGGTAACATTAATAGAAATGCTATTTCTAGATAGCAAATTGCTGTGACTTTGAATGGCCCTTCACTTTCCAACTTTGCATAACTTTGTGAAACTCAAAATTTAGCAAGCAACTTAACTTTATTCTTTACGTATGATCATTTCTGAGAAATGAAAGAAAACATTGATATAACACTGTTTCCCTCACTCTGGGAAAAATTAATGATTGTGCTCAGGTATCATATTCATAGCAGTAACAACGGTGTGAGCTTGACAAAGGAGCTTTGAAACTCCATTGGGGGCCTGAAGTCAGGGGGTGTGCAACCTCTCCAATGGCTTTGGGAACTCTGCAAGGACAGAAGAGCGAGCGCTGACATCTGCCATGCAGATGTGTTATAACTTCAGTGTGTGTGTGTCTACAGTCCTAGAGTCTGCATGCTTTTATAACTTGAAAGGAGAGCAGCACATTATCATCCCTTTACCAAGCCCCTTTTCTGTATGCATTGCCAGGTTAAACTTTGCCATGATCTTTGTAACTATCTTCTGAACCCCATGTAATGGCACAACTGTGGGCAATAAGCAGAATACAGTTAGAATTCGCCCCAGATGCAGCCAACTGACCTGGCATCCACAGTCAAAATCAAGATGTCAGGTGAGAGTTACAGGCGGGAAGTAATGAAAGAAAATTCAGGAGCCTTAGTCTAGATGCTTAACAGCAACCCTTAACATAGAGTTTCTGAACTAGTACATATATGTGAAACATTAAAGTATAAGTCACTGGTGAAGGTCACTGACACTTTTACTAATATTGGGGAATAATCTGCTTATTCAAAATTAAAGGATACCTTCCAACACTATTTTATTTTTAATAGTGCTATCTGTGAACATAAGATAGTACTCAATTTGTCACAGAGGCAATATTTTTACTTTCATAAAAATACATTACCTATGGGTATATACATAAAAATGGTTCCCTGACTATGTCTGTGGACCTTTCCTCTTTTCCTCATTGAACATATATGACGGCAACACTGCATCTTTTGGTTCCATTGGTAAGTTATCCCTTATGGTCATACTTTGAATCATAGAGTCATAGAATGGTTTGAAAGATCATCCAGTTCCAACCCCTCCTGCCATGGGCAGGGACACCTCCCACCAGACCAGGTTGCTCAAAGCCCCATCCAGCCTGGCCTTGAACACTTCCAGGGATAGGACAGCCACAGGTTCTCTGGGCAACCTTTTAAACATGAAAATATTAAAGAGGAACAAAGAAATAAATAATTTTGCATAATTTGATTGCATATCATTTTTTATGATCCACTGTTGGATCACTATGTTGATCCACCAGTTGATTTTACAACTTCTTACAATACAGCAAGAGCTGCTATTTTCAAATAAGAAACCTTTCAGAAAATTTGCTTTGCATTTCAGAACAGGTGCCCCTAGAATTATTACAACATTCATTTCATCAGCATAAAAAGGCCTTAGTAAAAAGAAGCAATTTTAGTTCCTCTGATATGATGTTGCCTTTTTTTTTTTCAGAACTGCACACAAATTTTTTTGGCATAATCAGGACTCCTTTTGTCTTATTATTCCTGGGGGTTACTATCTTAATTATTTTAGAATAGAGGATAAATGTAACATATATTTTTTTAAAAAATCATGAGAAAGGTATGCTTGTGACTGAAGAGGTAACTGCAAACCTGCTCGGTGTTTCCACTGCAGACAGACAACCAACGGAACCTAAGTGTGCTACAATAGTATAAATGCTCAGTGCAATACTAGTCTAAGTTGTGTGACTTTAGCAAAAAGGGCATATAACTGTAAACTATAACCCTGAAGTGGAATGAAAGGCGAGTAGCATATAGGGCCTGTAAGGATCAGCCTAATGCCCTTCATTACCTCTCTGCCCTTCACTGCCGTGTGAGAGCAACCTCTTATTAGTGCTTTAAACAAAACAAATAGCGATCACATGTTATTTGTACCCTTATCTTCTGGGGGAAAAAGCATGAGTGTCTTTTTTTTTTGCAGTCGTTAGGCTTTTTAAAATCTAAGCATTGCTATATATTTAAGGAAGAGAAAGGAAGGTCAAGGAACTGGAACAAAAGGTAGCTATTTTGTAATACCAGTACACCCCTAGGAGTTTGTTTTGGAGGCTGGAAGAACCCCTGAGAAGTTCTGCCTTCTGCTCAAACTTGCTCCCACTGCTGGGCATTTCACTGGGCCAGAGGTCTGGGGTAGCCTTTTTTTCTGGCTCAACTAAGTTCCTTCTCATGCTCTTCTTTGGGTTTCTCTGTCCCTCTGCAGGGACGCTGACCTGAAGGAGAGGTGTCCTGCTTCCAAACCCTCCAGCATATATCTGCAGGGAGAGGCACTGTTAGGCCTAAAATCTTTGCATACGAAAAGTTTTTCTAACATACTTGATGTCAAGTCCCAGAATAAAATAATGTATTCTCATACAAAGAAAAATAAAAACAGTTTAAAAAACCATAACAAATAACTCTGTAATTTTACCCTGCAGCCTCCCCATCCTTTCCTTTCTCATGGAGGACTTGATTCCTTCAGGAAGTGTTGTTCTAACCCTTATAGGACATTTCCTTCTAGATACCTATAGGAGGGATGAAATGCTTTAGCTTTACTTACTTCGTACATAGCTGGCATTAAAACCTTTCTTTTGAATACTGAAGTCACTTTTAAATGACACAATCATTTCATTTCCAGTTGAGTTATAGGATAATCCTTTGGCAGTGATGCCACAAAGGTTCATTGGACTTTCTCCATTGTCTAATGTCAATGAGTCATAAATGCAGCCCGGAGCTTCTTCAATGTCAAAATCAATAAATGTTAGCTGTATGATGAAGCCATGAGGTGCTCGTATGATCCACTTGCATGCTTGGCTGTTGGGATAATCACTGGGGAAGCACGGGGAAGTGAAAACTCCGGAGGGGTCAGTTAGCACAATCCTACAGTCGTAGCATCCATGAGCTGGCAATAAAAACAGAGAAAGGCCAGAGGTCAGGAAGAAAGAGAACTCAACGGGAAGTTAATCATCAACACAATAACTAAATGTTTTTCTTTACAGAAAAATATAAACAGAGATGGGAGGAAGAAAGGCAGAAAAAAAGCCTGGTTTTAGTGGGGAAAATGCTGGAGGAATAGTACAGCAAAATAATATTTTATAAATCCCGCAAAAAGAAATATAAATTATAAAATCATACAATCATTCAGGTTGGAAGAGACACTTGGGATTGTCGAGTCCAACCATCTGCCCCACTCTACAAAGTTCTCCCCCAACAGCACATCTAAACGACTCAAACACATTCGGGGATGTGGACTCAACCACCTGCCTGTGCAGCCGATTCCAATGTCTGACCACTCTTTCTGGGAAAAAGGTTTTCTTAATGTGCAGTCTAAACGTACCCTGTTGCAGCTTGAACGCATTCCCCCTCGTTCTATCGCTAATTATCTGTGAAAAGGGACCAGCACCAACCTCTCTCCAATATCCTTTCAAGTAGTTGTAGGGAGTGATGAGGTCTCCTCTCAGCCTCCTCTTCCTCCAACTAAACAGTCCCTGCTCCTTCAATCACTCTTCATAAGATTTGTTGTCCAGGCTCTTCACAGCTCTGTTGGCCTCCTCTGCACTTGCTCCAGCATCTCAAGATCTCTCTTATGTTGAGGTGACCAAAACTGGACACAATACTCAATGTGTGACCTCACCAGTGCTGAGTACAGGGGGACTTTAGCTGTTTATACTGCTAAATATTCATTTGTGCACACAATACATATCTGCTACGCATATTGACCTGACAAAGGCGAAGCGAAAAGCAATATTTTTTAATTTAGAAAGGCAAACAAATTCTTAAACTGCAGCTTCTAAACAGATGACTGGTATCATTGACATTTTTTGGCTGCTGGTCCGATGCTGACTGGCGGCTATTCCAGCAGCTCTGTGCCACGCTATTGTCTCCAGTGGAATTCCAGTCCCTGGAATGCAGGGGCACAAGAGATGGGCTGAGGAGCAGCAGAAGCAGCAGCAGCTCCGCGGGAGCTCTCGGGGGTTAGTCATCAGCAAACGCTCTCCACATCACGCACAAGGGTAGCAGCGAGCTACCAGCTTTTGAATCAACAGCAAATTACTGCACTCTTCCCCTGCTGACTCAGCTCCATTGATGTATTTGCGGCAGTCAGGCTCTAAGAAATTCTTACCTTATTCCTCACCCTCCTCTGCTCACCTGCAGCGCTTATCCACGAGAATTTCAGGCCCAGTTAGTCCGCAGGGTTGTGCTTCTTGTTTGGTTTATATTTGCTCATTTATCATATATTTACTTAGCGTATTATATGATATAATTACCATGAACTGCCCGCTGCTAAAATCTGTAAGAGTTTGCCAAAGCAGCACTGAACAAACTGGGTGGGAACCGAATATCGCCAGTATAACCAACTGGCACATTTATGCTGAATTACTTTGCAAACATTTCATTAGGCCACAATCCTGCAACAAGTACTACAAGTATGAAAAAAAAAATAGGACAATGTGAACAAGCGTTATTAGCTGCCCGAGAGTAAAAGCAACTAAAAACGTTGTTGAGTGTAAACTACACATGGAGTAGCTACAAAACAGGAATAAACACAACAATTTCTCCAAAGAGCCCTTACTTTATTTTTTAATTTTCCCTGCTGTTTGGGTCCTGATATTGTTCAGTCACACTCAAATGGTATCTGACCTAAGCAGATGGACCCTGACTCCGTGAAGTGGCGTGGCAAATAAAAAAAAAGAAGCAGTTTACATCCACAGGGAGAATTGGGAGGTGTATTTGATAGTTTTTAGAATTTTTATTTGTAAATCATGAATTCATAGAGCCCCAAAGAGATAAAGAGCCTATTAATTAATTGGGCTCTCAGAGACAAACACAGGCTGGTTACATTAGAAAAGCTCAGTGGGATGCTTAGTTGTTCAAATGAGAAAAATAAGATCGTCTGAAAGATTTGCAGGCAGCTTTGGGAAGAAGTGGCACTCATGACATTGCAAAACTCAATCTGTGCAATATAAACAGGAGCCTGTCCACTCTTATTTTCTGTGCAAATCCCGCTAAGTGGGAGGACTGTGCTCACCTGCCCTGAATCCCTGCTGTTCCATTAATTAACCTGAGAGGGAATAATCATATATTAGCCCGGTGACTATAAATCCTGCAGTTATACAGAAATGATGGCTTTGTCCAGTGGATTTTGAGCAGGTAGGTATGGGTTTTCAGAGAACCACCGTAGGTTGAGAGGAGGAGGAACAGGAAAAGCATGCTCTAAGCCACAAGCCACTACGGTCTCCTAGTCCAGGGCAAGTGAAGCCTCTGCAGGGCAGGGCAGTTGTAAGACGGCTCTGGCCAGAGCTGCCTCCAGCTGGAAGACTTAGGGATTCAGGTGCTCCTGCCTTCCTCATTGCTAGGATGAGGGCTACAGGAGCTGAGGATTTGGCAGCAGCACTCCTCACCCACTCTCCTAGTAATTCCTGCAGAGAAATAAATGACACAGAGCAATCTGGTCAGTTGAGAACTTTCCACGTGCACCCAGATGGCCCTGAAGCCAGGGACTAAGCTGTTAAGTGATGTAAGTACATACAGGAATCATGGGTGTTAATGTACACTGATTCAGCCTTGGACCCCTAGAGTAAATCTTCAGGGCATTATAAAATATTGCTGAACCAGAAAAATTACTCCACTTGTCAGTAAAAGTGTATCTTGAATGTTGGTAGAATATTACATTCAACCAGAGACGGGAAATCTCAAGTTGTCCATCACAAAAAAACACAGACCTTCTCAAGAGAAGCCTGCCTTTATTAATTCTATTAATCACCATCAGCCAAAACAGGACTCAGCTCTTGTATTTTTCTCTCTCTTGAGTATTTATCATTGTTTCTAAGCTGTGCAAAAAAATAAACCATCAGCACACATAACAAAAATACTTTTATCCCCCCCCTGTCTGTCACTGTAAACACTAAACCATAAATGTTATTTATAGTACTGGTTTTTTTACTCATTTAATCTTTTCACTAACATATTCGCATTTTATCATATCCATATTGTTTTGTTGGTTTTACAGAACTAACGCAAAAAAACAGGCCCTAAATTTAGGTAGGAAAATAAGTGCTCAAAACTTTACATATACAGAAGAAACAGATTTGGTGAGCAAAATAGTTTACTTTTTTGAAGTGGGTTGGCTCCATTTTGGCATAGTAGCTATTCTGTCCATGACTGCAATTTGAAGGAGAAATATCCTGTTTTCATGCAAATGTCCACAGTAGCAAGTAAAAAGAAAAGAAAACAAACAACAAAACTATATATAAACAGAATGGTTTTGAATGGAACGTTTTGCACAGCTTCTCATGAGACAGTTCTTTTTCTATAAACACCACCTATTTTACTCATTAAAGAGAAAAATTGCTGTGGCAACCTTAGGCTGTCAGCCAAAACTGACAGATATTTTGCAATCCCATTGGCCCAGAGCAGTTCTGAACTGTGGATACTGAATACTTGTTGCAATACACACCACAAATATTCCTACAAGCCATCTGAGATATTTTATTTATTTTAATGGGAACAAATGTAGGTATGATGCTCTTGGTCAGGACCCTCACATATACAGAATCTGCCTGTCAAGTTTTGTTTTTTTTTTTTTTTATCATCCTAGACCACAGGAAATTCACTCCCCAAATATATTTCATCTTACAAAAGCCTTCACCATTTCTCCCCCTCTTTTGTTCCCCGTACCAAAATGAACGCCCTCTCCATTTCATGAAATCAAGCACTTAATTTCAACGTGTCCTAAACTGAAAGTTTCACTGGGCAATTCAGTTGTCTCCATCATGAGAATATTCATGAGAATGGGTATGGTTTTCATTTCATAATCACTTTTTTTCCCCGCACAGCTCATAGTTCCAATAATAAAAGGATACTTAAGTATTTAGTACGACAATTCAACCCTACACTAAAAAGGAAAGCAAATAAATTCCTCTGGAGTATGTTAGAGCTTTCACCGAAGTCATCTAAGTGATTCAGAAAAGCAAATTGCCTTCAGAAGAGGAATTAACAGTAGGGGAAATGGCTTTTTTTCCCTCCTATCATGTCCGTTTTATAAGGGTAAGGTTAGGCATAGAGGTAATGGGCAAGAATGGCAACAGTTTCCATGGATTTTGGGACCCTAATCTAGGAGATGATAGTACTGATTTTCCTTAACTACTTAGTATTTGTACAGGGTTTTATATGTCCAAAGCACACTATCTTTGTCTTTAAGCTGCAGCTGGGAGAGAAGCCTGCCAATCTGTCCCACTGTAGAAAATCCAAAAATGAGTGCTTAGTGGCCAATGGAAAATTTCGGTCAAAGCAATTTGGCTACCTTTAATAGGAACTTATCGGTAAAGGCAGGGAGAGAATCCCATTCTTGCAGTTGCCAATTTTCCTAACCACGAGACCAGTCCCTCTCTTCTATGAGTCTCCTGCCTATTTCATATATATACTTTTTAATTTCTATGGAGAGGAAAGTACCCTATACTGGTCTTTCGTACATCATGCTGAATCATCTGAAGACTGTCCTAAAACGTAAGAGGCTGAGGGAAACAGTGTGTGACTCATTAAAGGCAGCACCATAAAACAGACATGGGCACATGCAAATCTCCTATCCTATGGAATAAAATTAATTGCCTGCCTACCAATTTTGTCACTTTAGAGCCTCCGCACAGAACGCCACCATTTGAACTCATGAAGACACCTGTAGGCACTGAGATACACAATTTGAAAGTTACTTTCACAAGCTATTTGTGGGCAGCTGAACGACAGTCAGATGCAGAGCTACAACGCTGCGCTGCAGATTTGGGAAGGAAACATTCTGTATACAACCTCATGCCATACGCTCGTACTTCTCTTTTTTGATTTCGTCTTACATGACTAACACATTCCAGCACTTGACTCCAAAATCTGTGGTAACAGTCATAATTTCCTCTAGCTCCTCACACTTCTTGTCTCAGCATTGTCCCCCAAAACCTCATCTTCTGCCCTATTAATATTCTGCTCTTCTTCCTCAGGCATGAGTTTTGACTTCTGTCTCTCCAGCTGCTTTCATTTCTGCACTTACCCAACCTTGGAGAAATGCTGGACAACAAATTTCGTTTGGCTAAGAACTTTTTTACAACAGCAAAACTGATCCAGCTTGGGACACTGCCAATTTTAGCCCTGAAGACTTATGAAGTTTAGGATCAAAGGAAACAGGGTCTCTGGGGAAAAACGTCCGCACTTGCCATTCATGCATTATCCAGTATTTTTTCATACTAAGCTACACATTGCACTTGTTTTTTCTTTTTCCAGTTGCACTTCTGTACAGCATTTACCACCTGACAGAAATATAAATGACTACACATGCAACGATAGCCTGTGTGGGTTGAATTAACATTACTGATATTTTTTTTAAAATCCATTAAAAGGCTCCCTCATAAAAGCAGTATAGAAGGCTACTGGATTCCATTTTGGCATGAAAATTAACTCTACTTCTCCCTGTAGAGGACACAGTGTTCATAGGAAAATATCCTGAAATAAATCTTCGCTATGGCACCGAGCAATTTGGACATAAAAAAAAAGAAAAAAAGCAGTACAGAATTAATTATAATTTGCTTTTATGTAGACATCTGAGAACCTTTAAGCACTTTACTCACATCTGAAAACGTAGCCCTTACAAGGACAGTAATTTTGGACTAAGAGAGAAGCATGGGGAGGTGACGTAATTTAAGGACTTAAAAGCGTGTGGCAAAGCCCAAAAAAGAAGTGAAACTTTACAATCGTTTGCTCTTACAGCATGAAAAAATACCTATTTTGATAAACATCAGGCAGGAAAAATTCTTACTTTATAATAAGCAATTAATTGTTGGGCTTGTTTTTTTTTTTTAGTTTCTATTTCAAGGATGCCACAACAGAGATATGACCAAACATTAGGTTAAATGTATTTATGACTGCAAATAAACGGGTGAATGAGGTCAGCAATGGGCACACCTGCAGACAAGCAAGAGGAAGGGCCAAACCACCAAGATGTGGGTGGGCTGGAATGGCTACAGAACAAACAAACCCGTGTTATTCCAACGAGACACAAACACTAAACCCAGAGCAGCTATCACATGGCGAAGGCTTCAACAGTAGCTTATCTTCACTTTAAAAAAATTATTTTGGATGTAAAGGAGATCTGCAGACCTACAGAAAGACGCAAAACGTGAATATATCAATTGGACAGAAGTGTCACCTCATTCACTCTGAAGTAATGCTCTGCTTACTCACTTATAAGTTAGCTACAAGATAAGACACAAATTTTTATGCAAAACATTAAGCAGAGCACTGGAGCTTCTGGAGCCTCTGCACAGCAAACCATGTTGTCTGCTCTCTATGCAACCCACAATTTGATCGAGTTCTCTCTGAGAAAGTGCAAATGAGAAGGTGAGGCAGGTTTATTTTTGCTTTTTTATTTACTTTCTAAATTGTTGCAGCTGTTTGATCTCCCCCAAAGTTCCTAATTCTGCTACAGTATACTTACCCTGATAAAAATTACTATACAAACACATAATGTTAGCATGCATTGTAATCCTCAAATTAAAGAATCAATCCTAGCTCTAACTATTCAAACATCCAGCTTTAAAAAAAAAAGGGGGGGAGTGGAGGAGACATGACCAAAAAAAAGGACAAAAACAACAAAAAGGGATTATCTCCACAGTCAGTAGAAGGGAAGTAAGACTCACATCCTCACACTTACAAAAGTTTGTCCCCACACATATAACGTAACAAGGCTGAAGTCTACTGGTTGAAAATACGATTGTGATTGTGTATAAATATTAAGTGTCTCCTGGTTTGTAGTAATGTGGAACCAGTCATATGATGGGTGAACCATATCATGATAATATGGAACTACTTCAGCATTTCTACAGTGTGCAGAGTCCTAGATTCCCCAAAATCTTGACAAATCCTAAATTCTTCCACATATGATTTGGGTTTAAGCATGGACTTATAATTCAGTAAGTGTTTAAAGTCCTTTCCTGCACAATGGTGCCTTTGAGTCCCGTATTTGAAGCTTTACATTCCCATCTTCAGCCTTGCAGCCTCCTCTGGGCAGAAGGGGAGGGCAGGACTCCACAACGGCCTTGGTATGAAAACAACAGGGGAGGCACCATAGGAACCTGAGAGGTGAGGAAGGCTGTGCTGTCCTCTCTAGTTCCAATCATTCTCTTTTCTTTATAAGGCAAGGAGTCATAATGGCATCAACATACACAAAAACCCATTCAAGGAGAGACATCCACTCTCAGACACACAGGTTGCATGTGGAAAGCTGGTAACAGTGTGAATGAATAATTAACACCATCCATTTTAGACCTGGCCTAATGTCCACACAGCGATCCATACTCTTCCTTCCTTTCCTTGCCAACACACTGAGCATGTTCTACATTCCCAAGCTGCTGACTGAACTGGGTGGAAGCGAGAGGCTGATCTTTTATATCAAACTGTCACGGAAATAGTTCCTTCCAACCTTTGAATTCCCTTCCCATATTACTTTCTGCCTAAAGACCAGGAAATGCAAGGTTTAATTCTAATTCACTCACAAACTTTCTCAAAATGTCACCACGCCCAAGTCTCTTATTCCCTGCCCTCTCCACTTAAAACCAGAAGCATTATTCCTCTAGGTAGGGTTCAAACATGTCCCATCACCCTCTGTTAGTAGGATATTACATCACCTTCCAGCTCTGCAAAGAGATCAGTAGCAGGCTTTGATACTGGACAACTTGTGTGTGGAGAAATATATTTCAACTCACCTTTGAGGGGTTTTAGTTTCTCTTAACACTGAACAGTTAAACTCCTGGTCACTAAAACACCTCTGTGTGTAGTGTAGGTCATCAAAAAATGAAATCCAGTTCAATTTAATTAATTCTCTACAACATTCTAGGCACAGAATGTATAGAATCCCCACAAGGATAAACATTACCGGTTTTTATCTGAAACCATTTGCACAGTCTCATCGGTAATATAACCAGCATAATTCAAAAAATAAAAATTTTATAAGGCTTATATGAGTGACACTTTATATTATCCCACTGCAACTTTACATAATCAAATGTATTTTGCACAGTATAACAAAGACGTAATTAGAAAAAATCTTTCCTCTTTGTGTTATTCTTGGTTCGCAAATGTGAGGTTTTTTGTTGATTTGCAAGAAAACACTATTTTAAGCACTATTAAAAACTCAGTCCAGACTCTTAATTCTGCATCATTCCCATTGCATCATCTGCATAGTACTCCTTGTACCCAGCAAAAATTTAAAGCCTCCATATTCCTGACTGGAAATAGCACATAACCCTGGCAGAGCCTTTTATAATTCAATGAAAGACAAGATTGTGCTCTCACAAAATAATTCAACAATTGGGTTTTGGCCACTGAAGCCAGGAGACAAAGAGAGTACTATGCCCTGGCCAGTGATATCAGCTTGCCTCTCATCTTCTTTTGCTGATGCATTACGTCCTGCAGCATACACTTTAAATGGCTGAACCAGTTGGTGTACCTAAGAATAATGAAATGGTAGGAAAAAAAGAAAAAATCTCCCCACAGACTAATATATAGATGTACATGACAGTGTAACTTATCTGTGAAGTCACTTATTATTCCCTCTTCCTGTTGCTCTAACCGTTATTGCTTATCAGATTATTAACAAATTGAAATTTTTTGTTACAAGGATTAGAACTGGTTATTTTCTCTCTTTCGTATGACAAGAACAAGGCACTTAATTATTGAAATTATATGTGGCAAATTGAAAACTGATAAAAGTCTATATTATCTTTTATGTTACAATATCAGCCTGTGGAACTCTGACCTGAAAAGTTTCAAAGCAAGAAACATAAAATTCAGAAAGCCAACAGACATTTTCCAAGTATCTAATAAGGCCTCTGAATCCCTCCAGATATATAATAATTGATAAGAAGAGGGATAACTGCGTGGAATTGTAAACCTCATGGCTTATGCTTGAAAGTAATCTCAACCAATTGATCAGGAAGAGTATGAATAGCTCCACCTTGATAGTGGGCAGGATCCCAGGCTTCGGGACTCGACTGCTGTACGGCTGCAGCCCAAGGCTGATCCTGGCACTGCTCATGCCAGCCCAGCCAGCTCTTCTCCAAACCCTTCTTGGGCATGGCATAGCATGAGCAATGACCTGCCCTCTGAAGCAGAGAACAGTCCCCATTTTCTGGAAAAGGGTTGGCCAGTGCATGTGTGGGAAAGGACAAGTGAGGCAGAGCATGAGGCCCAGTCTTGTGGATCTCACATAGGAGAGGATACAGCCGTTCTCGCTCGTTTCAGTGGTTCAAATGCTACACGTAAATCTAGGAGAAACAGGTGGCAGTACATCCTGTTTCTAACATGATAAAATTTATCTTTCAGGATACACTTGAGGTCAGTAACAGTGATAGCGTACCAAAAAAATCAGGAAGAGCAAGGCTTAATTTTCAAATCTGAGGATAAGATTAGAAAAGCAGAAGTGAGAATAGTAAATTACTGACTAAGGAAGCATTGACCATGAACGCAGTATTACTAAACCCAGGTCTTTTCACCAAGACCATCCTCATGACACAATTGTTTATCATGGTTCTAGATCAAGAGAGATTTTGTTATTTATTTTCTTATAAATAAAGATATAAACCCCAGCATAACTCTTAATCCTTTTCATAACGACACAGGTGGACTGAAACTTTACACCAGCTTAGGGTGTACTGTTCATACGCAGTCTGTTGAGACTTTGGACAGGACATTTCAGGTAAGTGACCTCCTGGCTTCTCCAGACTAGAATCCTAACCAGCCCTCAAACTGAGCCATCCAAGTATTAATGTTAGCGGCATTTGTTATATACCAGATCTCCAAAATATTAAGATATCCCTGGAAAGATCAGAGCTGATGCTCTTCAGTCTCTCAGAGTGGGATGCTAGCACAATACAGAGCCGGTTAGAAATTCATTGTGTTTCCAGTTATTCCATACCACCCACAGGCCCCGTTTTACGCTGGAATTCAGTAGGCATTTATTTCTGTTGGGTTACCACTGCCACTAAATGCTCTGACCCATCTTGACTGTTCTAGCACAAATATCCTACCCCCTGACAGCAACCGACTTTATCACAGCAGTAACTCCAGCAGGTTTTGATTGATCTGGGAAATTGAGGGAACCAGCTACAATAGAAGAAAATAAGTTCAGAGCCAGGGTGGGGGCCCTGCACTGCCTGTTTCCCCTTAGGTGTTTGGTTTTGTGCCAATGAAAATGGAAGTGGAAACAAACACACTGACTGGGTAAATCTGCCCTGACCCACATGAGTGGAGTTCACACTGTAGACAAAGTTATGGATTTCCCCCGGAGGGAGGGGGTAATGTGAAAATCCTGTGTTACACCCATTGTAACTTAAGAATATTTTCATTGGCATTCCTGTGATAATCTTATAAAAATAACAGAATTGACTCGCTAGTTTTGGCCTGGGTAGGATTTTTTTTTTCTGCAAAGTTGCAGAAGTTTGGGACAAAGAGCAGTATTGACAATTCAGTTTAGATATGCTGGTTAAAAAAAAGTATTAACTAGTCAGTATACGGGCTAGTAAAATAAGCACATAAGCTCACAAACATGTCAGAAAAGAGCAGATTATGTTAGGAAAGGCATAAGGTGAGAACGTGTGAGATTTTTGCGAGGATGTTGTGTTTCAAACTGAATTCTCCATGTCACACTCCAGCATGATTTGTGATGAGATTTACAAGAGGAATGGCCACCAAGAGTGTCGCATTTTGGTCACCAAGAATATCGTATTTTTGCCCACTCCAGCAAGAAGTTCTGGCTGTTGGCTCCTCGCTGTTCCGTTGGTGCCTTGTTAGAAAAAGGATCACATCCTCAACTGGATTAAATCCATGAGTGCAGTTCGCTTTGACACAACTCTACCAGGATGTACAAGCTGAGGAGCTGTATGGCTAAATAATTTCTTGGCTAACATTTGTGCAAGCCAGTGTTGTGCTTGCCTGGGTAGCTGCTCAAAAAATGCATGGGAAAACAGCTGACAATATTTCAGTGAGGTGTAGTTTGTAGGAATTTGAGATCCCGTCAAACTGCAGAGACACCGGTTAAAATAATGTTGTATCTGAGTTCACAGAATCATTCAGATTGGAAAAGACCCTTAGGATCATCGAGTCCAACCATCTGCCCCACTCTACAAAGTTCTCCCCTACACCATATCACTCAACACCACGTCTAAACCACTCTGAAACACATTCAGGGATGGGGACTCAACCACCTCCCTGGGCAGCCCATTCCAGGGTCTGACCACTCTTTCCAGAAAAAATTCTTTCCTAATGTCCAGTCTAAACCTACCTCATTGCCACTTGAAGCCATTGCTTCTCATTCTATAGCTAATTACCTGTGAGAAGAGACTGGCACCAACCTCTCTACAATGTCCTTTCAAGTAGTTGTAGAGAGCGATGAGGTCTCCCCTCAGCCTTCTCTTCCTCAAACTAAACAGTCCCAGCTCCTTCAATCGTTCTTCATGAGATTTGTTCTCCAGGCCCTTCACCAGCTCTGTTGCCCTCCTCTGCACTCGCTCCAGTGAGAGGAAATACATTTCCTCTACATATACATTCGACACAGACTAAAGAAATTGTTAGGATGAAATTTCTGGGTAACAGAATATTTTGTGCAGTGAAAGTAGAAAATACTGCCTCTTTGCTGGGTGCTTCACCCAACAAACCCACCACACACCCAATACTCGAAGCAGTTTCCATTTGATCCATGACGCATTCAACGACTTTTATGGCTTATAAAAGGATGGTTCAACTGCAGAGTTTTCTTTCCCAGACTGCAACGTTGAAATGGCTTTTCTGGATGCTACTATCAATATTCAGAGTAAGCATCAATCTTAACTCTTATGAAAGCCTCTAGAAAACACAAGGTAGGGGGGTTACTGTAGAGTCAGTGATATTCTTCAAGCTTTGTGTGTTTGTAGGCCAAATTTTGGGTCTAGAAATTTTTAGCTACTCCTGAAAATCTACTATGAATTACATGGATCTCTTGCAGTAGAGGTGGAAAGTATGAGATATTAATGAGATACAGAAATTATGCACACGTACTTTACACTGGAAATCACCATTATAATACAGTACCAAGGCATTTTAGACATACTGTGAAACACCGAATCAAAAGCAATTTCATACAGAGCCTTTGAATAATTTTTAGCAGTTTATTACTTCTCCTTTCTACTAGTTTTCATCTTTCTATTTCAATATGAATTGGGCTACTTATACTTCAGTACTTTAGTATTTTCTGGGTCATTTCAGTAAACTATTAAAATCAGATGATGTCAGTAATATTTGCCTCATCTGATCTGGAACAAGGAGCAATTTAAGTAAAAATATTTGTGATTTTTTAACATTGCAAAATAATAAAGAGTTTTGTTATTACACACAGAAATATTCTCTTCTACCGTATCATAGAAAATTAGTCATGTTTTCACCTTCCAAAGACAATAACATATTCAATGTTACCAGTTACTATTCAATCAGTTCTCTGCGGAGCAAACTGGAAAAATATTCTGAATAATGACATCAGGTATTTTCTTGTACACTATTAACAGAGAGGTCAAGAGTATGGAAATGGGTTAGAGCTTCTTTGCTAATTGAAGCTTTCACCTCTTGTACTTCATTTAGGGACTTCCTAGAAAAATTGAAGCTAAAAGTGAGAGCAGAATTTACTTCTCAATAGTTTGCATTGCTAGGAACAGAATAACGCCAAACTAATGTCAATTGGTTGGGGGGGAAGTATCTACATTTTGGACATTTAGTGTTACTTTGACATGGCTAGTGCTGTTTTTTGCTATATATTCTCATAAAATCCATTTGTTATAATTTACATAATTTCAGTGATAAAGCATCTAGAAGTGCTTTCTTACTGTGGTGTTTCTGTTAGATGTAAAGATGGAGCGGCATTCCTAATGCAAAACAATAATTCCTTCATTGCCATATTACTAATTTCCACCCCTGGTTTGTTGGTGTATTTCTCCTTTACATATCAGCAGAAAAGAAAACATTATGAATGCAGATGCATAGTCTTACGTTAAACAGTTAAATGTCTCCCTACTACTTCCATTAAAGCTTACAATGACTGATCTTTGTGTGACTACACCTGAACCTTTTCTTTTTGCCAGTCTGGGCTACGTAATTTATTTTTCTAACCTCCATCCAGTTTTCCAACAGCTCCAGCCACTGAACTCCCACTGCAATCAATCAAAAAGTCTCCCCACACATTCCAGTGCTTTTTCCAACTCTATCTGCTTTTTCTACCAGTTCCCTAGAGAAGAATATTCCATGGATGAATGGACTTCCAAGTTAGGAATTTGATTCTGGTGAGACTGCGTGTATTTAACTCCTTGAGGATACACAGTGTGTGCCCCACTTCTGTTTTTGTGTCTTGCAAAGAAGAAACACTGAAAGCAAAAAAAAAAAAAANAAATAAGTAATCTAACTGTGACTTTCTCATCAACTATGACCACTTAACATATAAAAAATTGAAGACATTCTCTCTTCAGAAGGGAAACTATGACAGGTTTAAGTTTGGCCAGAAAACCTCTCTGTTAGGTTCCAAAATGCTTTGCCTTGATTTTATGATTTGTCTACTCTACATCTTAATGAACAGGTTTCCAGGTATCGATGTGATGTTTTTAACATGTCTGCTACAAAGCTAAACTGGTCTCTGTGTTCAGAACATGTGTCGCATTTAATTATACAATAGTGGACTGTTCAGTTCTCAGATACCAGGAGAATTCAATTCTTTGCTGAAAGAGGAATTCTGAAAATAGACTTAAAACTTCTTGTTACCCCAAGTTGAAGTCAGCAAGTTGTTCAGTTTATTACAAGAACAAAAATGCTTTCTTAATCTTAACAGAACTTGCTTCATGTGAAGGAACTTACCCTATTTTCTGTGGTGGTTCTACAGTCATCAGCATTATTTGGAAACAACATCTAAAACACTTGCCACTTAATGGAAACTGCAGAGTTTTACAATTGACTTGCTCTGTAATTTCTGAAACCAGACCAAGCCAATCAACCAAAGGAAACCTCTTTCATGAATCTGTTATTTACATATAAAGCAGACAGGAAAAAAGTATTTTGTTAGCTCTGGAGACACAGTGTAAGGAGGTTTTAAAAGATTAGGAAGCATAATGACAGGTGCATAGTGTTCCTTGAAATGAGACGGGAAGTGAGTACGAGACTCAATTTTATGGCATCGTCCTCCTATAAAACTAAATGGACAAACTGTTCTCTCTTAATAATGACTATACACTAACAGTTACAACCAAGTATTGTACCTTTACATGACCTTTAACACGCTGTACTGCATTAATTGTCTTAACTATTCAATTGATAACAGCCAAGACCCGGTTTGCTCCCATATTCCTTCTGTCAGATTATTTTTTAAAATATTTTCCTGAAATATAAAACTCTGCAGTTGTTTTGTATCCAACTAAGCTTTGAAGTTCAAGCAAGCATCCTCACCTTTTCATTTTTCAGCTGTTTCCAGCAGAACCCTCCCTTGGAGAACAACAATGAAAGTGGTGATATCTCTTCTTAACACTCTTTCCAACACTGTTTGAACGTTTCAACTGTTCTCAAGGAAAACCTATTTCAAAGCACAGTTAAAAAGATCTATTCTTGTTTAGAGTTGGAGTCCACTTAGCAATTTTCTCTGGTTTTACACCTGGAATACAAACTAATATGAAAGTATCTGTTTAAGATCTGCCTTTAGTATTGAATATCTAGACAGAACACCTGAACCCCTATGAGAATCAAACCCCAGTTTGACTGCAGTTTTATTACTGCTGAAATTTTGAAGGCCTCAAAGACTGAATCTTTCATGATAGTAAGTCTTAGACTTTCCACCGATGGAGCCTCACTGACACCTAAAATAGGCTTAATAAAAAGAGCGAATATGGACGAGACGCTAATCAGACTCTAATATTGAACACCCGACTCTTTGAAATGCCAAAGTGCTTACAGTTCCCACTACTTTCATATTAATACCTTTGATTATAGTTTTTAATTGCACTTAGTCTGATTCTGTAAGTATTCCAAGTCATTATACTGTAACTTTTGAACTAGCAGTTGAACAAGCAATGGTGCAAGCCCAGAGGCGGACCAAGACCAGCAGGGAGAGTATAAGCATACTTCTCAAAAAGAAGGAGAGGTATTTTGCCTCCTGAATGTAGGTTTACCTTGCGATAACAATGAATAAGAAGAGTTAGAAACACACAGTTAAAAGTCAGGATATTTTCACCCATGACTACAGGTTTATGATTATGCAGAGTTAACTGCAAAGTCTGGAGGAAAAAGGCAAGTGAAATGTCATAATGTCCTGGCATAGAATGATTAACAGAAAAGCTATTTGTCATGTGTAACAATTAATAAAAAAATCAACAAAATATAAAGTGTATGCCAATTAATATGGCACATGCCATTATGCTACCAATATGGCTGAGTAGACCAGCAAGGTATTTAAACCTACGTAGACCAGCAAGGTATTTAAACCTACCTCATATAATAAGTAAAATAAAGCAGTGTTCTTGGGGTTCTCTTAGTTATCAACTATATTTTTCACATATGCTACATAAAGTCTTAAGCTACAGACAATTTGTTCATAAACAAACCCATCCATGACTTTTATCTCAGCTCTTTTAGGATTTATCTCAGTGATCCTTTCCCTGCACTGAAAATTCACTTCATGGGGCTAATGGAATGTATCAATAAAGTGTTCAAAACTGGTCTGAGGAGACTGGTGTGAATAGTGCTCATCTCCTACGCCTGTGATCTATCATGTCAAGTAAAAACTCTATTAATTGTTGTCCAGTGAAATCTTACTTACTGCTGTCCACCCCCATGCTCTAGATATTTTATTGGTAATCCAGAAAAACACTTAAAAACAGGAATTCAGGGAATTAAATTTCAAGTCTTGCAGAAGATGTTTAAACATTTTAAAGAAATAATATACATAAAATATATCTAGTTCTCTTTAATGTAGTTTGAGATTCTATGCAGTAGAAGCTGGTTCTAGTAGCAGCTTTTCTGCTTTCATGGTCTTTGGCAAGACCAGCCAGTTTTAGGCTTCATCCAAAACTCTTTTAATTCAAAGAAATTTTCTCATTGTTTCCAGTAGAATTTGGATCAAATCAAACATGAAAAATCTGTAGTTGACAATAAGGGAACCTCAGAGGCTGATCTGACTGCTGATCATGTACAGTTTCTGAAATAGAAAAAATTACCTACTTTAATATCTTCACACAGAAAGTTCAACAGAAATAAGTAAGTTGCTTAAGTGGCAAATTTTTATATAAGAGCATACTTTCTGTGAATTGTTATCAGATCAGAAGATAGCAGGCAACAGAGTGGATAAAGTTCTTATTACTTCATAAATTTAAATTGGTTTTGAATCATTGAATCATTATACAATGTGGTCCCTACCCAGGCATATAGAATGAACATAAGATCTGCACAAACAAGAAGTAAAAGTAATCTGAAAAATCGACCCAACAATGTCACCCTGGGTCCCTCTAACATCTATCTGAATGCAGAAAGTAATAAAAACTGTAAGATAATGAGGTATATCACAGAATATTTCCGGACAGGAAGAAAACCATAAATGCCAAACCTAATCTGGGCAATACATTCCTTTCATAAATGTAGAAAAGGCAAGAAGTGGCCTAAAAATATAGAGCTAACTGTTGTTTGGTGAGTCCTAGCTGTAACACAGAGTCACAATAGGTAAGCTACAGGCATGGAAAATATGGTAAGATGCACCATAACACCACTTTACTTGCTAAATGGTCATACTATTGTACTTACACAAGGGTGGACCAGAAAAAGGCAGACAAAGCCTGGTGAAAAAACAGTGAGGGTTATACCTGATCCTCGCTTTCTCCTAATAGTGTCTCCTCAATATGATATATCGTACCCTGGGAGTTAGGATATTCCAAAACATGCATCAGGCCACCCTACGGGTACGAATTAGGAAGAGGCATCCTTGGATCCCGCACCACAGACCTGCTAAAACACAGCTCAGCCTACTTAACAAGTTGGTAAGCGTTCCTTGCCATGCCACAGTGAGATTTTTTTTTAGTGGGCACATTTCCCTTGTGCAAGCAAGAGAAGAATGAGTCATGAATGATTTCATAACAGCTCTGCAGAAATTAGTCCAACATCATGGCTGTGGGAGAACTAAGCTGGACAGGCTGTCAGAGCACTGAGGAATGAGGAGAAAGAGGCCAAAACCATCATTAAGAAGCACGGAGTAAAAAGGATAGAGTCTGTGTAAACAGGAAGTAAAGGAAGTCTTGCATTTCACCCTGGCCACAGTGTCTAATTGCCATGGATAAAACAAATTAAACAATTTCTTTCACACTACCTACGTGCTTAACCAAGTAGTCATTGTCTTCTGTATGCTGGCATGTCAGCCTAAATCCACTTTGCTTCAGTCCTGTGACAGTATAACTTCTTCAGCACAAGTCAGTGACTAAGCCTAGAACTATGGTAAACTCCCGTGGCACGAATGGCAGAATTCTTAGCAAGATCATTCGAGTTTTGTTTTGATCTATGACAGATGCATTTTTTAAGACTAAGCCTTTGGTCAAGAGTTCAGTGAACAAAACTTAGTGAGTTTATGTTTTCTTTCTTATAGAGTTTTCTATCAAGGACTCTCAGCTAGTAGCTCAACCAAGACACAGTGAATGTAAAGTGCTCCTCGGGGATGATATTTCTTCTTATTTTAATGACTCCAGTTGACCCTAGTGCCAAGGTCTGCAAAAAAGCTGCTCCACAAAAGTTAAAAAATTATTCTACCTGCTTTCTTAAGAGATGGGCTTTTCAGTTCTTGTGAAATTAAATCTATTAAATCTATTTTAGTAGCTGCATGGCTGGCACTAGCACCAATCATTGCAGGTTTTTCAGTGAAAGTTATGAGTGCAAACCAACAGAGAAATCTTCAGTATAGTTCAGGAGAACTTCAGTGTAGCTCTCCCTCAGTGTGCACAAACAAGTTGAAAAAGCTTTTTATTAAAAGATTTCATACCTGCAAGTATGAAATCTAATAAGAACCTAATACCTGGTCAACTGATCTCGACATGTTAATTTGGTTTAACAAAGAAATAACTGGAAGATTTAAAATGTGATAGCTGGTCATTGGAATTCCTGAAAATAAGTAGCATACGAATAACTAGACAGAAAATCCTATTTCCAATAAAAGGAAAAAATAAGAAATCTCCTTTAAAAAATATTCTGAAAAATATTATCAAATAAGTTACTTCGAGTAAATAAAAATATTTCATTGTTCTTGCCTTTAAATCTTTTAGGAAACTATTTTTAAATACTGAAGTCAATTCAAAACAATGACTCCAAGCCTTGCTTAGGATTTTCAAACCAGTATTTTTTTCTCCATCATTAAAACATTTCAGTTAGAATTTTTATCCTGTTCCTTTTCTTTAAAATTGATACAACTTTCTGTTTCAACAAAACCAATACATTTAGAGAAAAATGTCTGATTTAATAAGAAATCCATTCCTCATCCAAACAGCTTTCCAGGAATTCTGATGAGGTTTTTTCCCTCTTTGTAGTTTTCTTGTTATTGTGCGGTAAACTCTGTGGTGAGACAGAATGTTGGAGATGTGCCTGTAGCCTAAGAAGCCTTCAGGTGTGCTAGACAGTTTTCCTGTGACTCTCATGACTGCAAGGGTTTCTCCATCCAGGCAGTTACCATCCCCTCCTGTGTTCTACTCAGCCAGAGTGGCCAAAACAGGCTCTGACAGTATGCAGCACTAACAGCAACTATACCATTTTACAGCATGTGATAATTGAGTCATTATGATCAGTCTGCAACAACTACAAGAAGGAAAATTCTTGTAACAACAGCTTAGCTGGTAACTGCCTATATATTTTCTTTAGTTGGGTCTGGATCAGCTATGGGAATGGCAGCGCCCTGCTTGATGGTATGGTCACAGTTGGGCAAAATGCCTTTCTTTCAGAGGAGGAAGGTCTACAAAGCTGAAGAGACGAATTCAGGTACCCTCTCATATCTATTCAACGCCATAGAAACAAAAGGTTGATGTAATCCAGATCTATATGGCCACGAAACCCTGACCACATCTTCCAGCACTGAATCACACACTGCACTACAGGGTAGTAACGGCTAAACACTTTTTTTGGCTCATCTAGTAAATCTGCTCCAGCCTGAACTCTAAACTTAACTAAAATGAAGTGCCAGCAGCAACTTTAAACAGTTTTTAGTTACAGAAATGGCAGAGGGCTGTTTGTAAGTAGCCAGGCAACTCCTATATTCATCACCAGGTATGACTTGCAAACATTTGCCAGAAGCATCTTCTTTAATTTATGACTAGACAGATAATTGCACATTTTCTTTTTCAGCTTCTTGGCTGCACACAACTGTTACCTCTGAGGCTGACTCTACTGGCAAAACCAATGCAAAATGATAACAGAAACAAAATTATAAATACCATAGACTAAAACAGGTTGATCATACCAGCCTTCCATATGGGACAAACCAACAAAAATAAGCACCACCATACTTATGCTCAAATAAGTAAGAATGATCTTATTTTGCCTGTCTGTGGATAAAGGGCTGTGATGAAGCAGCTCCAGCAAAGTGTAAGCGTCCGAGTGAGTTAAGTGACACAGGTGTGACGAAGAGCTGTCTGGGAAACCAACCCTGTAGCACCTACTGCTTTTATCAGTTTGAGGTGTCACTGCTGGTGCTTGCAGGGGTGATCCCACCTCCTTCAGCATGAGCCACATATTCACATCCTTTCCTTAATGGCAGTGAGGCCACCTTGGACTCCCTGTAACACGACTATGGCTGCTCTGTTGCCTATCACAGACTCTCAAAGCAAATCCTTGCTCTTCTTGAAGCTGGTCCTCCTCCCAGGACTCTGTCAAAAAGCCCAAACAGTGGGTATCATGGGAAGTTGCCTCGTGGTTGTAATCCATGACTCTTAGCAAGCACAGATGCATTGTGTTATCCCTTTCCTCTGCCCTCATGAGACCCCACCTGGAGTGCTGTGTCCAGCTCTGGAGTCCTCAACACAGGAAAAATATAGACCTGTTAGAAGCGGTCTAGTGGGGGGCCATGACGATGCTGAGAAGGCTGAAGCACCTCTGCTATGAGTACAGGCTGAGAGAGTTGGAGCTGTTCAGCCTGCAGAAGAGAAGGCTCCGCGGAGACCTTATAATGGCCTTCTAGTACCTAAGGGGGCCTACACAAGAGATGGGGAGGGACTCTTTATCAAGGAATGTAGTGGTAGGACAAAGGGTAATGGCTTTAAACTGAAAGAGGGGAGATTTAGATTAGATATTAGGAAGAAGTTCTTTCCTGTGAGGGTGATGAGGCACTAGAACAGGTTGCCCAGAGAAGCTGTGGCTGCCCCATCTCTGGAGGTGTTCAAGGCCAGGCTGGTTGGGACTCTGAGTGACCTGGTCTAGTGGGAGGTGTCCCTGCCCATGGCAGGGTGGTTGGAACTTGATGGTCTTTAAGGTCCCTTCCAATTCTAACCATTCTATGATTCTATGAAACATGTATTATTTCATGGCAAATGACAGTGACAATAAGCAAATGGTAGTTTCAGTATAAAAATTTCTTAACCTCAAGAAGTAAAAGCAATGATAAACATTGTAGAGGACCAAGATACTATGAAAACCATGTATATTAGAAATGTATGACAATAATCAGACGTACACTATTTTCTTCCTTTTTGGCACTCAAAGCAGTAAAATATAACTTTAGAATAGAAATGCAGAAAAAACATTCTAGCCAAGATACTAAGCAGATATAAAGGGACATATTTCTACTAACTTTTTTGCCTTGCACATCAGTAATGTCATTAATTTTAAAAGAATTTTAAGAAGTTCTAGCTACAAAACATGCCTGCTATCTTTATATCTATATCTATAATTTTGTAAAGTGGAATGTATGAAAAGCTACTGTTCCAGTTGTAATGTTGATAGCCCAAAAGAATTGAAAAGCCTAATAGTGTAAGTACATTAAATAATTTGGGTATTCTAATTCACACTGTTTTGTCTTATACTTAAATCTGCTTTAAACCAATTTTGTTATTATCTGCAAATGCAAACCTTGCTGTTTCATTTACAAGTTACAAGCCTTCCTGTTCTGAGAAAACAGTTATTTTCCAGGAAGTAATAGTATCAGAGGTTTCTTGGCATTTGGGTTTACTAAAAAAACAAAACTAGCACAACAATGTTATCTTCCACTTAGAACTGACTTCTGCGTGGTCTCTGAAACACAAAGGTACAAACCCCTCTGATCGCTGAACGAGCTAATCTCTGAACTGCCCATCAATAAGAAATAGCATATTCTATTTATTTGACATGTCTGAGTCGATAGGAGGATATGCAGAAGTGCTCCATCCTTTTATGGAGAGGTAGGGCTGTTAGTGTCATGACTAGTAGGTCTGCACTGTGCAGAGTATCAGATTTGTCTCCACACTTGAGAGATAGTCTGCAATTCACCATATATGCTATATTTTCTATCACAGTTGCTTCTGCATTTTAGTTTATTCCTGTCTCTTCTGCATTTCAGAAGAAAGCAGAAATTCATGCTTTCTTCTTGTAATGGTGGTTCTTCTCGCCCCTTCACACTCTGAGGGAGCATTATATGGAAACCAGACATTTGATTTCTTCCTCAAGATGATCAAACCGTGGTCTAGCTATTCGCTGCTACTGAAACAGTTCTTCTGCTAATGTTCACAGCTGTGAGCCACAAGAGTGGCTCTAGGACAAAATTATAATGAGGAACTACCACTCAAGTGAACTGCTCAAACCTTTCATTACGTTTTAATAAAGTACTAGAAGGACTGCTCAGTCCTTTCCACTGCTTGTCAACATGGTCAAACATATCCAATTATTTTTGAACCCATTTCTGCAAGATGCTGTCTTAGTCTAGAGCACTAGAACAGCAGTGTAATTACAAGCCGTATATCCTGAAGATTCAATAATAACATTAACACTTGTAAAGGTTGCCAGTAACTGGCGGTCAGGTAAAACTGTTTTACTCCAATTTTACTTTTTTCTCACTGAGCAGACCAGTGCCTTGGCTACCACAAGGGATCTGTGGTATAAGAAATGCTAGAATTAGCGGACAGCTGGATAAATAAAATCTATTTGGGGGAGTCAACACGACTTCTGTAAAGTAGCGTTTTGTCTTGCAAAGCTCATGGAGCTCTCTGCAGGGTTCAGTCACGCTATACAGGTAAATGTGACCCAGTTGACCTAGCTCACTTGGATGCCCAGCGAGTTTATGGCAAAGACGTTTGCCAGAGGCTTTAAAGGAAAAGAAGCAGCCATGACAAAAAGAAGAAGGTTCTGGGATGGATAAACAACTGCTTAAGAGGTAGGGTGTAGAGGCAAATGTGAAGCTGTAATAAGGGAAGAAAGTCACCAGGAGAGTTCCAGGGGGGTTGTTGCTGGGATCCACTTTACTTAACATACCCAGAAAGTATCTGGAAAAGCAGTAAAAGAGTACAGACAAAGTTTGCTGATGATAGAAAGCTACTACAAGTAGTAGATACCTTGAAGTAAAGAACTGAAACATGAGTCTCTGATAAGACAAGAGTGACTAGGCAATAAAATGACAAATAATATTCAACATAGCTAAGTGCCCTGCGTTTACTAAAAGCCTTTAATTGGCTTTCAGTTCTTGCTGGACATACGCTGTCGCTCTATCTGTCTCTGGCTGCTCCTGATCCAACTCCCTGAGCAGACCCTGGACCTGGTTCATGGCCTTACCCTGTCTGCTAGCCTGGCTCAGACATAGTGCGCCCAGTCAGAGGGCCCTGCCTGCACTGGGGTCACCCCAGCTTCCAGATCCTGCCCCACTGTGGGCCACCCAGCTCCTGATGACATCCTAGGGCACATGTGGGTGTCCCAGCCTGGGCTCAAATGAAGCCCTCAAGTCACAGGCAGAGACAGGAGTCCTGAGTGGGGATGGTCAGAGCAAGTGAGGGAGTAGTCAAGTATTCTCCAAGCTGGGAAAGAGCTGATGTAATGGAGATCTGACAAAGGTCTACAAAAGGTCCGTGGGTGACAGGTAAAAGAAAGAGAGGGGGTATCTGCTCACTGTCTTCATTAGGCGGCCTCTTGTTATAGAAGCCAGGTTCAAAGTAAGGAGAACAAGGCGGTTCTTCATGCAGTGGCAGGCGGAAAGGCAACACTCCCTGCCTGAGGACAACTGTGGATGTGCAAGTTCAAAGGGAGAGTGGGCAACTAGCTGGCAGAAATCCATAGCAGAGTACTAACCAGGCAAGCCACACCAGCCTCAGTGAGATTTTCATTCCCAAAATGGAAACTGTTGAAGACTGGGAGAGTTTTGAGGGGAACCAGCATATGTACACAGGCCTTGTTTTAACTCTTCTGTTCCAGGTGTCCATCTATGAACACTGGGCTGTTTGGACCTCTGGCTGAAACCAGTAACAGACCAACTTCTGGGCATCAAAACCTTGTCCATGCTTACAGAAAAACTGAATTATATGATGATTTGTAATCTGAAAACTGGCACAGTTATTAAACGTTTCTTAATTTCTGGAAGACTCACTCATCCTACCACTAGCTACATGTCTGGAGGGTAAGAAAAACAACCTTAGCTCTAAAGGAAATCCTTTTTCAAATCTGATGTCTTAAGGATTACAATCCTTGTTCTTTTTGAGGATGTTGGCACCAAAGGCACTAAGGAAGCAGGGGTATGCTTGGCACTGCATGCCAGTTGCAGTTTTTCATCTAGCAGAAATTCTTCACATCAAAGACATCCTAACCTTGACTAAATATATTTATTTACTTATTTACTTTATTGCTGAAGAAGTAGGCATCTTTCCACAAAGCTCTGGGCACCCTGCCTTTACTTTAGGTACACAGAAAGATTTTATGTGTCTCAGAGAACCCCACTTCCTAGAAAAAATGTTACCTCCATTCAAAACTCAATCCACATGGGATCTGCTCATCTGGACTCCAACATTCCCCAAGTGTTCCTCCAGAAACTAACACTACAGAATTATAAGCCTCAACATCTTTTCTTTAGATATTTTCTTTTCTCTCTTTTGCTAAGGGTAACTTAGTTTGTTACCTCTGTTCCAAATTCAAAGTATTTCAGTTTCTTTTTCCCTTGAAACTATGCACAAACTAAAAAACTGAAGGAATACGAAGTATCTTACAAGTGATAGTAGCATTTAGGAAGTACTACAAATGAATACCTCTCTGATCCTTTCTTCTGTCTCACGATGAAATGCTATGTTCTGCTGTTCCATAGGTCATGCAGAACCAGATTGCTATTGTTCTAACTCCTGGGTCATTCAAAGGCCACAATGAACAATTAAATTAAAAGGAAAGTTCCGCTACTCCTAAGTGAATTGCTTTACAGTGAAGTGGCTTAATTACTCCAATTACTGTTAATCTCAGCTTCCTTAAACTGTTTCAGAAATATGGTGGAGAACATCCTGATTAAGTGAGAATGAACAGAACTAAAATGAGTAAATAACTTTTTGTTAACGACACCTTCTGCTCTGCATATGTGTTAAATTAAAATTTGAAGTAAGAATCTCTAAGAGTAATTTTTATCTACATATACACACCCGTATCAACATTACAAACCCCTCCCAGAAACATGCAGACACCATTAGGATTGCACAATCAAGGACTGTTGAAGTTAGGAAATGCCAGAGTTAACCTTCCTTTGGCCTTTCTGCATAGATAGTTGGAAAAAGTCTTCAATTACATAATCACACACTACCGTTTTTGCAGGACCTCATTTAGTGCACAGGAAGGACAAACCCCATGAAACAAGCAACTTTTCAGTATCCTGCTTTACCTCCGTTCTTCGATGTGTGACTCCCACCAGCCTTGCAGCAATTCCACTTCTCTCCTGAGACAGAATTACTGATTTCCTCATGAGCTCTTCTGTGGTGTTCGTTAGTATAACATTTGGATATTCCTCCAACAGTTATTAATTAAAAACTTATGGTATGTGTGTCAGAGAAGTACTCTTGAATACATTTTATAGAAGGGCAGTTGGGGAATAACCAAGATCAGAAGAATCCTCTGACATCGTATATAAGTTTTCTTTCCTTATTTTGAAGGAGAATTCAGATTAAATATTTACTGCAAGTGTATGGAGGTTCCAGGGCCTATGACTTCACAAAATAATCTCTGCCTGTCTAAGTGGTACAGGCAAGGGCAAATAATGTTTCCAACAACAGAGATAAATAAAAAAGCAATGAGAAAAGAAATAAAGTATATAAAAATTTAGAAATGAGGACTAAAGGTTGGAATGGTCACAGGGATGCTAGAAACAACAGTAGAGATGAGTGGGAAAACATGGGGGAATGATGGAGTTTTGAGTAAAGAATCTGAGCACCAAAACAACAGATTTCATTTCTTAGGCATCTGAATTAGTGACATATGAAAAAAAAAAAATCCAGAGAAGGACAACAAAGCTGGTGAGGTGGCTGGAGAATAAACTTTATGAGGAGAGGCTGAGGGAGCTGGGGTTGTTCAGCCTGGAGAAAAGGAGGCTGAGGGGAGACCTTCTTGGTCTATACAACTACCTTAAAGGAGGGTGTAGAGAGGGGGGAGTCAGTCTCTTCTCCCAAGTCACAGGTGATAGGACAAGAGGAAATGGCCTCAAATTGTGCCAGGGGAGGTTCAGGTTGGATATTAGGAAAAATTTTTGCAATGAAAGCATTATCAAGCATTAGATTGGGCTGCCCAGGGAGGTGGTTGAGGCACCATCCCTGGAGGTATTCAAAAGACAGGCTGACATGTTGCTTAGTGACATGGTTTAGTGTTGAGTTGTTGTTTTTTATCAGTGTTAGGTTGATGTTTGGACTAGAGGATCTTAAAGGTCCCTTCCAACCTAGCCAATTCTATGATTCCATCCAATTTCAGACACAGAATACCTAAATTATTCATGATTTGCAGCATTATATAAAGTCTAATATAATCAAACAAAGGTCCTATTTACTTCAACTGCAATTATAGATGCAAATCACTCTATAGCTTTATGTTAGGTACAAAAAAATGAGACACATTAAAGACAGACATGAAATTAATTTGCTCAGCAACCCCTACCAGACAAGAGTCAAAGACAGTATTCTGTTTCCTAGCACAGCCTTCAACCAGCCTAGTCCTAGATTCCTTCTCAGAATCTAATACTTTGTTTAATGTATGTCTTCCACCTCTGGCCATACATTAATCAAAGGCAGGCCTTAAAAATCATGTTTGTTTTCAGTCTCCTAGCACGTCTGCTCTGTACGATGCTGGGGGCCAATGACAAAAAGCAGGTGACTTTGTAATCAAAACCTGCATCATCACAGTGGATGTGCAAATGGAAAATTACAAAGGCAGCCTGAATTCTTCAATTCACTTATTTCCAAATCACTGAATGGTCAGCTTTCCAGCCTTAGTATTTTCTTTACAATATATTCTTCCTAAAGCTTTCTTCTGCTATTTAAAATATATCAGACTGTGAAAACTGCCATTGTGTGACAATCAAAGGAAACCTACACCACTGGTTAATGCCTTTATTTCCACCACACAGGTCTGCATCAAATCAGGGAGTGCTGATTCAAGATTATCATTCTCTATTTCAGTTCACTAGCTGAATCCCAATCTTTTCCTCACCTCCACATAAGATAGGAAATTCTTAGAAAGTAAAGAAATGCAAATGTCTTACTCTGTCAGAATTGGTAGGAATGAAGTTTATGGGTAATATAAAGCGGTAACAGACAAGAAACATGTAATACCATGGAGAATTTCAGAAATAAGCATGCAGTGTCATAATCAGAGAAGATAAATTGCAGGGAAATGGCAATATCCATGTGTAATTAGGAGTCTGGATATTTACTCAAACCTCTCGTGTTGTGGCTGATGAAAAGGTGCTCACAACAAAAAACATTATTCATTCAAATCCTGTACAGATGTATTTTTCCATGACCAAAGCAGCCCATACTCGAGAACCTAATTTACTTAAAGTGTGGAGAAAGGCTCTGTGCTATTGAGCTGGACTTACAGATCTGTCAGTGCTCACACAGCACAGGAGATCCACCTACACAATCCAAATATACACATTAATCTGCTTCCGTATGGATATTTGTTCTTAAATTGTTCCAAAAGTTTAGCTCAACATTTTCCTGCCTAAAAGTTTAAGTTGCATCATAAACCTACAGTGTTTTACCGGCATTTTTGTCACTCATTTTATCACATACAATTTATATTAATTGTATTTTTAAAACAGTGCTAAAGAACAAGTCACATCACTTTATTTACGGCAGTACACAAGCACCAGGTAATGGCTGATCCTGCATCCAGACCATACCCAGTGATGTATGATGAAGTTAATTAGTACTAGTATATTTGCATAAGATCACGCTAGATGCAGAAAAAGAATATAATACAACCATTATCAATGTTTATATTATAACTTTAAGGGGGAGTTGCATTGTAACTTTAAAAACACAGCAGGTGAATTGATAACCTTACTGTTATGGGTAATATACCCCACAACCCTAAGAAAGGTCCCCATGGCAACATAATCACTAGATCAGTGCTTAGACTGGGCATATTGGTCTTCGGTGTTTTTCATAATTGTCGACAAATTGGTAAGAATAACCCCAAAATGGTATCTAACAGTGCAAATACTTGCGTTTCAAGTAACTGGTTTCTGAATGTACAGACTACCTTGCCCACAGAATGTCTACTTGCATAGCATTTGATTTTCATGATATTTGTACATACACTTCTAAGTTTACCCTCCCACACCGTAACTTTTGTGAGGAATGATAGAAAAGGACTAATGGAGACTATTCCTGAGAAGTATTGTGAGGGTCAACACAAAAACAAATCTGAACTACAAACACAAAGATAATTAAATTATGACAAACTCTAAAGACTGAATGGCAAGTACCACAGAAGAGCTTCTTGGCAAGAAAAAACAAACAAAAAGTTTCCTTCAATTTGCACCAACTGCTTTGAAGTAATTTATGTTTGTGACAGAACATTCATGTTCTGAGGATGATGATCGATGGGTCTACTTTAAGACCCGTTTTTTGTGGTTTTTGCAAGATTATTTTCCTTTTTGCTGTCACTGTACTGTTCCTTACAATGAATTCTGCAAAGGAAAGCTAGTAGAAATACCATGAATTGCTAAAAGAACAGATTCTTTTGGATTTTGGGGTTTTTGTTGTTTGGGTTTTTTTTCCTAGTAGTTTGGCTTGATCCCCGCTAATAGAAGATGTTTCTTCAGATTTTCACATATTTCACATAATCACTGATTAAGATAAGAAGCGCTGCAGACCTCGCCCTAAAGATTAAAACTCTGCCCACGCTGAGACGAATTCTCAGTAGAAACCACACACACTACGGAGGAAAGCTCATAAATAGATTTTATTCATTTATTTATTTTTCATGCCACTATAATCAAAAGCAATCCATTTAAAGAGGAAACAGAAAGCTTTCCTCTGTGTGTTCGGATTAAAAAAACAGGCAGATTATGTATGGATAGGCAAGTAGAAACAAGAGTGGATGTCTGGATGCTTATGATATTTTAACTGGCTCTGCCAGTTGCTGAACAGTCCCCAACAGGATGCAGTAAACCTGGTTGAAAAGAGGGTGATACAGCGAAAATGCTGTCTTCTCCCTGGCTCAGTTTTTGGCAGTGCTGAGGATGCTCGCTTCCCACTAAAAACCTCTGGGAATCAGGTGCTCTGAACTACTTCAGATAGTGTCCTGCTTGAACAGCGCTGGGAGAAAAAGTCTTTCAGCATCAGTCTTTCCAGGACAGTTTCTGCATTTGAGGGTTTTGGGGGTTTTTTTTGCTGAAGCTCAAATCCATTCTGAATTACCAAAAGTCCAGGATTCACATGACATGGGGATTACACAGAGTACAAAGCCCTCTTCCATTTCAAGTGTTACTGGGTGAGATCACAGCAATCTGCAGACAAAACCCGCAAGCTACAACATATCACCGCTGCCAAGTGTACACAGCAGCTCTTCTTTCCTTCCTTAAGGCTTTTTTCCTTTCCGAGCACTGAGCGGCAACGCTGCGGTTCCATACAAGTCAAAGCTTTTTAAAGGCACGGGGCAGAACTTTGGCTTCCTCTGACATAACAACGCTGTTTGGCCAAGGCACCAGCTTCCAAACAGTTTCCCTTTGGACATTTGGGGAGGGATTTTCCAAAGTGAAGTGCTCAACAGGGATGTATCTCGGCTCTTATTCAAGGGGGGGGCAGTAAAACTTGCACTGACTCTGGTGGTACCAACTAAAATTGATGTTATACAATCCAGCTAACACAGAGGAACCACTCAAATATATATCACTGAACATTTACTGAAGAGTTTCCTAATATCTTTTGTCAAAAGCTGTGCAAAACTGTTTCAAGGTTAAAGCATATCTGTCTCTATTTCACCATTCCTAAGCATAAAAAAATGCAAATGGCATGCTCGCTAGGAAATAATTTTATTATTGTTTTCAATCATGTTACTAGTAAGAGTTATTTTTCCTTACTTTCTTGAAAAGATAACCTTTTTTATTTGATAACATAATTTTTAGAAAGAGGAAAATATGGTGAGATTTTATAATTAACATTGTGATTTTTCTCCTTCAAATTCAGCATATTATAGCAGAAAACCAGTTAAGATGATAAGACAGAAGTTTTGAAAACAATAGCTTTTAAAACTGGACTCTTCTCAGCTACATTTCTGGCATCTGATACATTCCATTGCTATGATGTGCTATTTATGCAGCCAAGCACAAGAAAATAGGCAATCTTTTTTTTCCCCTAACATTTTGAGATCAGCTATTGATTATAAAATTAAATATCCATTCACTCAATTCTGATGTGGTATAAACAATACAGAACCACTCCAGATACTATTTGGCGAGGGCAGTTGTAGAAGGAGTCAGTAACTACAGAAGCTGCCTAAAAGAGAACACTTTTATCACATACATCAACACTGCTGACAAGAGGAGGAAGAAAGCCACCCAAAACTTAAAGACAACTGACTAAGCCAGACATATGTTACTTGCAGGTAATTTCTAAGTTATTAGTGTTCAGTAAGGAATTGAGCACTCACTCATTTGTTATTACCCACATATAAAAACCATACACAGATCTTCTTAGAGGGCAGGAGCGTATACAGAGAGTTTGCCTTTTTAACCCTGGGTACTATCTCTTGATTGACCAACGTGCCACCAGAGAGAGAAGTTTATTATTATAGAATCATAGAATGGTTAGAGTTGGAAGGGACCTTAAAGATCATCAAGTTCCAACCCCCCAGCCATGGGCAGGGACACCTCCCACTAGAGCAGGTTGTTCAAAGCCCCATCCAGTGCTGCTGCTTCTACCATTTTGACTTTCACCAAGACTCTTCTGATAATGTGGAAGGGTTAAATACAAGGCAATCTCAGTGCAGTGAAACGGTCACCTCACAGAAGAGTATTTCCCTGTACACAGAGACAGAGGGGACACCCCAACTGCTGCTATACCATGTCTTTGCCAGTTCCAGTGGCAAGATTTTAGCAGAAGCATACCCGATACAAAAGAAGATCAAAATACCATACGTCATGGAAACAATACACTGCCAAAATCGGAGAGATCAAAGGAAAAAAGTCTACATTTATAAACTAATTACATATTAGACTGTAACCAGAGCAGCTGGTGCACACAGCACATTTGATGTACCCGGCTTACACATGGAAGGGAGGGGGCTCATTGTTTTTAGAGTTACACTTCCTTTAAACATTTTTATCAGTTGAACAATATTCTGTTGTTTTTTTTTTTTAAAAGTCCTAACAAGTAGGAGCAACGCCTTTGTTCAACACCATTTCGCCCTTTTATTTTTGGATGAATGCTGCAGATATGATTTCTTGAAATATAACAGTTCTTTAAACCCAAGTGAAAATCCAAGAAGAGCTGAACACAATTTGGGCAATCTTATTCAAAACAATTGGACAGGTGGACACCCACACCCACCACAAAATCTCTTAGTTATTTTTGATCTGCATGTAAAAACATGATATTTGGGTTCCTTTGCACATGTTTTATGACTCAGCAGGCAAGGCGATTTCGGCATTCCCTGTACATTTCCCATTTCTGTAAAGCGCAGTATGATATATGCATCACATACTTCAGAACTGGAAAATATTTAGACACAGAAGTAGAAGAACAAACAGTAAGAGAAATAAAATGTAAACCCGCTTCTAAGCTTTTCTTGTATACTCAAGATGACGTGGGGGAAAAAAAAACCCAAACCATCCCACTTCCCCTCAATCCTGGCACCACAAAATAAGAATCACTGAGGGCTGACACTTGTACAAATGCCTGTGTGATAACTTCAACCATGAGGTCTTTTTCTCCACCTAAAAGGCAATTTCTGATTGAAAAAAAAAATGAAAAAAAAAAAAAAAGCCTTCAGCTTCATAGTATGGATTTGTCGCTGCGCAGCTCTTGATGAGAAGAGCTGTGAGAAGCCAGAGCAGCACCTGAAGAAAACAAACTCTGTTCTAGATAGGGAGTTGCAGTTTTCTGTCTGACACCCATTAAGAAGTATATTTATGGCGGGGGGGAGTTTGGGAGTGGGGGAGGAATCTGGAATTGGAAAAACTCTGATCACCTTGTACCCTTTTACAAATTAGATTAGCTGTGTGATGATCTTTTCATGGATCTACCCTGTGTTCTGCAAGAGCTAACTCTGGCAGATATTTATCCCTGAAAAAAAAGTAGTTTTACAACATACTGGAAGACAGTTGGACTACTTTGGGGATATCCAGAAAAACAAGTGGTTTCAAGAACAGGAACTAACCTTGTGTCACTCTTTAAAGGGGTAAAACATTTGTCCAACACACACTTTTTCAGTCTACAAGAACTTTAAAAAAAAAAATCTCTGAAAATATGCCAAGCTGACACTTCTATAGAATATTAAGTATCTTAATGGAATGGATGTAGCTGCTGTTTTGGAGCATTAAACAATCTGCCTTACCACCATGGTGGTCTCTCTTGTCAAAAGTGACTATTAGCTACACTGGAATTTGGACAAACCAGTGAATAACAAAAGAAATTGCTCAGAAATTACTGAAGGGAAAATTCACAGAATGGGAACTGCTGAGCATGTTTGGGGGCTGAAATTTTGAGGACAACTAGCAAAACTGTTTCCAACTAGCAAATTGAAAACAGTCAGCATACTCCTCAAGCTGCTGTTGTCCCAGACAACGGGGTAAAAATGACAACATGAAAGATGAGGAAAAAAGAGTACAAGTTCACAGTGGTACCAAAAAATTAAGACTGGAGTTGGGTTTAGAGCAGAAAGTGGTTTGATTCTTCAAGAGAGAAGCCCAATTAAAATGCATTAGTGTGAATAATACCTGGAGGCCAGAGTACATAAGCAGAACTCTTAACTATGAATTATGCACTTAATTTTCCTGTAATGCAGCAAGAGGTAGAGCTTAGTCTGTCATTTACAGGAACTGAGCAGACCAGCAAGCGCTGAATTCAGACAAAACAAGAGGTGTTTCTGGAAACCCTGCCTTCCCTTGATAGGAGTACCTGTATAATCATATTTAGGGCAGGAAAAGTAGTTTTGGTTCAACGTATCACAGTAACTTCAGTAGTTCGTAGTTCTTCTCTGATATAACATCATTATTACACTAATATTTTAGTTAACCTGTAGAAAATGTTTATAGCTTGAATACTTTATTTTCCTGTGATGGGAAAGAGATTTTTCTCTTCAACAAGAAGAAATTCTGAAACAGTACATGTGAATTACTTAATCAAAGGTATTTCTATACATAAACTCAACAAGGAATATCATTTTCTGTATGGCTCTTCTTATTTGTTAATACCTTACTAAATAGTAGCTAAAATTCCTTCACCTCACTTTTTTCAACTTCTTGTAAAATAAAAGTCGTAGGTGTTTTTCTGCTTTTTAGTATGGTCCATACATAATACATGGGGTAAGTATAACTATCTCAGACATCTCTGTGCTGTGGTTGTAATAAAAATGCAAATTTTAAGATGTCAATAATCAGACAGTGGTAACTGAGGACTTGATCTAGTAAACACTGAACATTACATGTTATACACTATGCAAATCACTTAAGCAATCCCATTAAGTAAGCAAATCAATATTCCAGCAAAACAATCAGAGACATAACGATACGCATCCAAAATCTGCAAGATCAGCCCTTTCTTCTCTTAATTGTCAAGTGCTGACTTTACAGTGGTAATCACTCACTTCTAAAAGGTCCACTGGCATACGAAACCAACCATTTTAATTACTCTGTATTAATTGTAGTACATACTAAAATGCATGTCACATGATTGCTAGACTTACACGTAAGGAACTTATCTGGAAAACCGTTCTATTCGTAGTTAAGCCCTTCACTTCAAGATGTGACATTTCTCACGTTACTAATCCACAAGAGAAAAAGTGGCATTTCCAAAGACTTCAGGCTTTTAATGAAGCAGAAACTCATTTTGCTATAAAATGTTCATTCACTTTACTGACAGCAACTGACAAATACCATAAAGAATTAATTTCTTTTCACAATAACCTTTGTCAGAGGCAGCCTTTTATAAAGCATGGTCCAGTTGGCCACAAGTCATTTTGGGGCTCTTGTTGAATATACCACTGTGTTGTCATAGACCAATACTGACAAACTGAAAAATTGTTATTTGGCTACGGTTTTAATTTTTAACAGTGAATGGAAAAAAATGAGGGGAAAATAAATTATAAACCGATTCCAAAATCTACAGTTTATAAAGATGGGACCTTCAGTGAAAGGTATATTCTTTAGTGAAAGGTGCATTATTTAGCCTATCTGCTAATAAAGGAATGCAGAGACCATATAAGATGAGGTCCTAGTAAGCTTTGAATTTCTGTGATGTTTGACAATATTCCATTTGGGTTTGGCTACAGGTACGCATGGCGACGGGGGGGAGAAGGGGAGGAAATCACTGTGCTTTTAAGGCAATATTGTTACGGTTAATGCAACAAGGTCCAAACACTTTAGGGAAAAGGATTATCTGCACCATCAAAAAATTACAGCTAAAAAAGTAAACAGAGGTAATGAGAGGCAGCTTCCTGTGAAATTAATTCCAGTAGTGATTTACTTTTACATTAAAGAACTGTCAACTACAGGAAATACAAGAAAGCCAACTAGTAACTTTTTGTCTTCAAGATTATATGAACAAAATTTCGGTCCATATAACACATGCCTCAATCTAGCAGAAATTTAGATATTAAAGCATAAGGGAATGCTTTTCATTTGCTTTGCTTAAGCTACATTAAAATATAAAAGAAGACTGACAGAGAAAAGGGAAAGAATATAAATACTTTGGAGCTATTAATTAAATTCCTTCTGACTAATCTCTCAGTTACACAGACATAGATACATCTATGAAGGAAAGAGACTGACAGACTGAATACATTTTTCGAATTTTTTTAGCTTTTCTGAGTTCTTACAGAACTTTCAGAAACGTGAACTTCCAGGCCCGAGTCAGGGACAGCACTCTCAGTCACACCTACCCTGCTCCGCAATATACGTACGCCCCTTCTCACCCCGGGGATGCCACTGGAGAAGTTTCACAAAAGTGTCAGTAATAACATTCTAAACATAATCCCCTGCCTCCCCGCTGCACACGAGGCTTGTGCTGACCGACTGGGTTAATGTCTTGGCACTTGGGCTCTTGCTGGGCACAAGGAAAGAGAGAAGAAGATAAGGGAATGTGCTGACAACCGTTTCATCATCCGCTCAGCGACAGGATCTTTGGCCCTTGTCTGGGGCAGGCAGTTTCAGACCCGTGGTGAAAAAAATTCCCCACACTTCCCAACTTGGGTCGTTCAAGATAAAACCCAATCCATTTTCAGAGACGGCAACGTGACTGACTCTTGCTGCACGCAGATGGCGTTAAGAATACTTCCCACCATATTCCCTTCCCACCTGCTGGGGTTTTGACCAATCAGAACAACAGATAATATCCCCTCTCCCCCCTCTAAGAAAAAGAGAGGAGAGGAGGAGGTTAAAGAGATTTAGGAGTTTAGAAAAAAGCTAAACTACTTTAATGAAAATATAAATAATAATAACACATAATAGAAAGAAAATTTTAAAAAAAAAGGAAAAAGGAAAAACTTATACAGCATATACAAAACTGTTTCAAGCTCCCAGGATGACGATCATGTCACCACCAGGCACTGGGAAAAGTCCCAGACTGGACTTGGTGATCAACAGGAGCTGGATTCTAGATGTGGAGTTGGAAATGCTCAAGTCAGGAACAAAGGCAGACGAACAGGCAGGGTCCTTCTCGCACTTCAGCCATCAAAAAAAGAGAGCTGACCCTTTGATCCCTCAGCTTTTATACTCAGCATGATGTGGATGGGATGGAATACCCCAGTTGGCCAGTTCTGGGTCACCTGTCCTGCCTCCTTCTCCCCACAGGTGTGACCCCTCCACGCTTGTCTGCTTCCAACCCTCCCAGGGTGCAAAGGACTCAATTCCCTGCCCTGGGTTGTTCTAGCAATAAGTGTAAGCAAGGGCCTCTCTGCACCATCCCTTGGTGTGATCAGGTCTGATCAGTGTGAGAGTGAACAGTTTCTGAACACTATGCTGTTCGTTTCAGAGTTTAGTCAGTTAGAAGAGGTCCAGCTGAAAAACTAAAATTGTAAAACAGAAAATTGGTTCATTTTACCTCAAACCAGGATAGCCCACAGGGTCACTCTGAAACTCACCCATAAGGGAGGACTTTAATCCCCCCTTTATCTAGACAGGCCCAGTTAAGGAGCATGATGGACAGAGATGGTCTTATATTGGAGATCACTATCTGCCATGTGACTGAAGGACCTGCTATCAGTTATTGCTGGGGTTTTTTTTAATCATCTCTTTTTTTCTTGATGAGTTAAAAACAGCACAAATTTTTGCTTTGAATCACTACTTTAAAAATCCCTGAAATTATAATAGACTGTAATAGAATTGTAACTTACTCTTTAGTGAGCTCCTGGGGATTGATTAAAGCCCTCTGGGGACAAGGAATTTGATCTTTAAGGTCCCTTCCAGCACTAACCATTGATTCTGTGGAATCGTGACTAGAGACTCCAATATACTTCACTGGTGGATGAACAAAAGGACAATTTCTTGCTCTGGCATTAGCTACAGTCATAGCAATTCCACGATAACAGCAGTACACACATAATGCAGAAGCAGTGCAATAAGAATTGTAGATGTACTCATGGCTTTATTAAAACAAGTATTTTCCACATCCTGATTAAAACTAAGTATGGTTGCATGGTAGTCAAAGTTGGAACAGCTGTTCACACTTAAGTAATTACACATCTACAGATGACAGAGGGTAAAAAAAAACTCTTAGAAGTCTCCTCAAAACATGACAGAGTTTAAAACCCTGTCCAGTACTGACAAGACACTTGAAAACTGGATTGGAAAGTAATTATGCAAACTGTAATTTGCTTTTGCATTTGTTCCATGTCACAGCATGACTGATATTTTTATCCTTATGAATAGCCCCTTAAATAATCCATAAAACCTGTACCCGATGATCTTAACCCCTCGCTTACGTGTAACCTCCTCTAGCCAAAGCTTAATAAACCCCAATACCTTTCTAAGCTTACAGCTCCCTAGTAAAGCTGGTTGAATGTCAGGTTTTATGGTATCTCTACTATAACTTCAGTAAAGCTTAAGGTGCCAGACAGATTATGGATACTGTATGAATCCACAGCCAAAGTGACCAATACCTTTTAAGAACACAAAATAAAAAAATGCAGGAGCAGAAGCATTTCCCACCTTGTCTTCCTTGCTCTTTTTTAAAGAACAGATGGAAAGACTCCATTTTGCAGCATAACTTATGCTTTTACATCAACATAAGAAGAAACATGAACCCTGAGGGTCTACAGGCAAGTATAGCCGAATGAACAGGTTGCTGTAAAGGTAAATGTCTCATTTTCATTTCAGTGGAGTATTAACATCAGACTATGATCTCTTTCACTGCTGAACAGCAAACATTCGTCTATTGAACCTGGGTGTTTACAGTGTACCTTATTTATCTACTCATCACTCAGGCATATAGGGAAATGTCGTTTCTATATATTGAAATCTTTGAAGATTTCAAATCTTTTCCAAAGACAAAAAAAAAAAAAACCAAACCAAAAAAAAAAAAATCAAAAGCCCCAGGGACATGCACTTGAGATGTAAAAGACTCAGGTTCAGGTCTCCTCTCAGAGTACGGGGGCAGGAGGTGATCCTGCCCCTCTGCTCTGCCCTGGTGAGGCCCCGTCTGGAGTACTGTGTCCAGTTCTGGGCTCTCCAGCTCAGGAAGAACAGGGAACTGCTGGGGAGGGTACAGCAGAGGACCACAAAGATGATCAGGAGCACTTCTCTTACAAGGAAAGGCCAAGGGACTTGGGTCTTTTAAGTCTGGAGAAGACTGAGGGGGGATCTGATCAAAGCTTATAAATATTTAAAGGATGAGTGTCAAGAGGATGTCAGTCTTTTCAGTGGTGCCCAGTGAGAGGACAAGAGGAAACGGGCACAAACTTGTACATAAGAAGTTCCATCTAAACATGAGGAGAAACTTCTTCACTTTGAGGGTGGCAGAGCACTGGAGGAGGCTGCCCAGAGAGATGGTGGAGTCTCCATCTCTGGAGACATTGAAAACCTACCTGGACACGTTCCTGTGCAATCTACTCTGAGTGGACCTGCTTTGGCAGGGTGGTAGGACTAAATGATCTCCAGAGGTCCCTTCCAACCCCATATCATTCTGTGATTTCCATCAGAGACTTGGTTCTGAGTCTCCTACACACCAAACCAGTGCCTGACAAAGGAGCCCAGACAGTAACTACAATCGAGAAAACCTAATTACCTGGAGCACTTTGGCTCTTTTTACCAATCCAACAGCACCAACTACTTTATTGCTGAAGCAGTTAGTCAGGGGCATATAGGGTTTTGTAGAAGTGTATCTTGGAGATGGCATAGAGTTTTTGACCCATCTACTTGTTCAGTACCAGCACAGGTAGCAATGGTACACTGGGATTAGCTGAGTGCTCCGATGTGTTTGTAGTTGGCTTCCTATGTCATCAGGACCTTCTGGCTCGTGGGACTTACTCTTGTGGTGTCACCTGCACTTTCAATAACTAAACTTTTATCAAAAGGCATTAGCAAAGACTATATGTCTTTAGGCCTTAAGGTTCCAGTCACCAGGTAACAGCCCACAGCAGCTGTAAATTACAGCAGTTTTTCCTGATTTGCTTTATGCTGAGGATGGCAGCTGCGTGGCCCAGGGTCACATATGGCCCAGGAGTATAGGGACACAAAGACCATCAGACACCACGAGAGTCAGGTGCTAAGTACCTTTCTGGCTACACAATTTAATGGAAAGGGAAAACACCTATTAAAGTGACACAGAGTAGGAAACTGCTACTGCACAGCTACTGCATTGTTTTTTCTCTAAATAAAAAGTACAGGTTTAAAAAAAGCAAAGCAAAACAACTGCACTTTTTATTTAGAGAAAAAACAGTATCAAAGAAGCTAGAAACTCTTTCTATATATAAACCATCCTTTTTCCAACGGCAAGTTTGTAACAGCAAAAACTACCCATCTGATATGGAATTAGCTGAGCACTACAAGCTGCTCCAAAATTTTCATATGCTCCAGAATAAACTCCAGAAGTTTGTTGGTTTGTTGTTTTTGTTTTTTTCCATTAAAGCAGCTGGAGCTCCTAAAACATTTTGCACTCTAGTGGTTAGGAAACAACATGTAGCAAATGAAATCTCTCATTCATACGTTTAAAGAAAACAGCCAGAATGCGTTGCTTTACTCTCAAGTGCCACTATAGGCCACGATGATGTTAAGTTTAAACTGATTATTCTTTACAGAGGATGATTATCTTACGTACATATAGCTTGCTGGGGAATGTTTCTATTATTTGAATCATAAAAGTGTTTAAAAATAATAAGCACGCTACAGTTATTTTACAGCTTTGGACTAGATTGAAGGGTTACTGAATGCATAATCTACAGGCACAAAACAATACTGTAGAAAATGGAAGAACTACATGATTACTCACACTATTCCAACAACCAGAAGAAATTCAAAAGAGAGGTAGGTATGAACAGGGTAGAGCCAAAGGAAGGGTAAAATGAAAGAATTCGAAGAACAAAGTCAAAGAAAAAGAATAACAATAACAGCAAAACGATAAAAAAAAAAAACAACAAAAAAGGAAATTCAGCAGTAGTAGAAAACTTGACCCAATGTAGCAAATCACAACTGGTAATTATAACACATCAGTTTCATCAAAACAGTATATCGCGCAGAATTCAGTCATGTGTAAGCAAAACGCTTAGTCATCAAAACTTTGCCTCCCAGACCATTTATTTAAGGAAGAAGGTAACTTGCTGACTTACCTGCTTGCTGCATGCATATGATAAAAGTGGTAAACAAGCAGAGACAGTGCCGCAGCTTCCATTTCCAGTGATAGCACCACATTTCACTTTCATGAGACATCCTATAGGGGGGAATAAAAAAAAAAAGCAAGGAAGAATTCAGGGAGATTTACAACAAGCCAAGAAAACGAGAAAATACTGTTGCTAGTCAAACTAGCAGTCAATAAAGTAGCACTTGAAAATCATGGATGGCCCTAGTGTTGCTTAAACAGAGAGAGAAGTCTCTCCATACTTGCTAAAAAGGGTCAGAAATTATGTTGTCTGGTTCTTAGCAGGCACAGCAGAAGACTGGCCAGCACCAGTCTTCTAAGCAGGCAGGTGTGGGTGGTGTTTCAGGAAAACAAACAGCAATATGGTGACAGTCTGAAAGGGTTAAGGTGTAGCGGGTTTTTTGGACATTGCAAAGTTTTACTTTACCTGCTTACACAGTTTACATATACAAACACGTCTAAATATATATAATACATATTTGTTATTAACTGTATAAAGATGGTAGCTGATAATTTGCCTCTGCCCTTAACCAGCCTTTCCATATTATTCAGTCCTAATATTTTGACAGCTACGACATTTTGTGCTGACAACTTCAATAAAAATCCTGAAATTTTCCGTGCCAAAATATAGGAGCCCATCTGTGCTGCCAGTGAAGTCAGAGGCATCTATATTATTTAATAAGACAAATGCAATTATATAAAAATCTTTATCAGTTATAGCTTGAAGTTCAAGTTTCGTTTGCCTTGAAGCATACAGGACATTTAACGGCTAAACCAAAATGTCTCCTCCATAGTGGGCAGAAGAGGAAGCAAGAAAGACTCTTAATAAACTTGATCAGACTTTTAACCATGCATCCAAAGTGAGTGGTGCTCCATTAAATTCCCGTCTTGTTTTATTCAATGCATTATTTTGACCAGCTCTCCCCCCTCCTTTATTGGTGATAACTGGCTTTTGTTCAGTGAGATAATATCTACTAATACTGGAAGAAAATCTCTAGCAGAATCCCCCAAATATTTCACAAGTCTACTCCCAGCAACAGAACGTGAAGAAGAATCACAAATGAACAGTCATGAAGAAACACCGATGAACACAAATGTCTTCCAGCTTAGTGCATATTAAATACAGAAAAAAAAAAAAAAAGAAGGTATTTTGGATGGCCATGGGTATAATTTATCATGACAAAAACATGAAAGAGGTTAAGGGAAAGTGGAGTTCATACTCAGTGGCAAGAAAACCTAAGTTTCCTTAAACTTGTGAAAATAGTCTCCCTTCTGCTCCACAGACATTGCTGTGAACCTGCCAGTGAAACCTGGCGGGGGCGGGGGGGGTTTAGGGGGATAGCAAACGTAAATCCTTCCCCAGTACCAGCTTCTGTTTCTTCCCAAAGGGGAGCTCTGTCCTGTAGACAAGCCAAAGTTAATGCCACAAGATAAACTATTGTAAGGGAACAACTACTGTTGAGCTCTTAAAAGTAGCTGTTCATCAAACCACTCCTGTGGGCTGGGTGCCAACAGGGGGGAGAGCAAGGGGGCTCAGGTAAATGGCACTTCATCAGGCTGCTGCCATCAGGTAGGTTTCCCTCCAGTGCAGCATTACACTGCACAAGGATCTGATTACCAAAGAAGTCCAGTCCTTTATGGGTAGTTGTATCAAATTAGGAATTCGAAGCTGATTTATTTTTCCTGAGATATTGTAAAGTCAAACTCAACAAGTGTTGAAGACAAGCACAGAAAACACTGGGCTCTGAAATACAAGAATCTCTTTGATGAAGCCAGACACACAAAATGACCAGATTATCAAACAATAAGATTATTGTCCTTCAACTTAACGACCCAAAAATCCCTATTAAAATCTCAGACAACAGAATGCTGAGGTTTGGGAGCAGTTACTGTTCAATGTGTATAAATGATAAATCCACAATACTCTTAATATTACAGCAGAAAATTGACTTTGAACGGCAGTCCTTTATAAGGCATGAAAAGAGTTACATGGATTTGCAAACACCTACAGCGTGCATAAATGCTCACAGACCGGTGAAATGGAAACGTTGAGGACAACAGCATGGCACACCAGAGAAACACAGAGGAATATTGCTGGTTGTAGAGAAGAAAGAGTTTACAGCTACTGATGAGACACACGCCAGCCTGATGCATAATCTACCAATGCAGACCTGTAGAAGCGGCTGCATTGCTGGGGTGGTTTTTTTTTGTTTCTTGCTCTGTTTTGAGCCAGCACGTTTAAAGTTATGAGCCTAGGAAACAGCTGCAAATGTCCATTCATTAATTCAGAAGAAATCTCAGTTGGTTTTCATCATGCTGATTTTTTTTTTGTGCATTACAACAACCACCACTTTTGATGTCTCTCTGAACTCTGAAGGTTTTTCCCATGGAACAGCTGGAGAATCCAAGACACAACTTTTGAGATACTCAAGGAAAAATGACATGACGAGTTTCTGCTGCCTAGGTCTGGAGTGAATCTACCCAGTCACCTTGCCTTTGGTGCCTTTCTTAAAGAACCTGAGATTCAAGCTGGAGAAGAGCAGATTTAGACTGGACATTAGGAATAGGTTCTTTACTCTGAGGGTGGTGGAACACTGGAACAGGTTGCCCAGGGAGGTGGTTGAGGCCTCTTCCCTGGAGATGTTCCAGGTGATGATACAAGAGGCCCTGGACAACCTGGTCTAGTTGGGGGTGTCCCTGCTGACTGTGGGGAGGTCGGACTAGATGACCCTAGAGGTCCCTTCCGGCCTGGACCATTCTATGATTCTGTGTTAGTCTGAGAGAGCTATTTAATTTGGCCAATTTCTATTTGCTAATGTTTACTTGCATTGCGGTAACACTTACAAGCCAGTACTTCATGGTGTTAGTTTACGGTCTGTTTCCTCATCCTCACTCTTGAAAAAAGCACAAGTCGAGAAAGATTTCAAGAACGTGGATAATCACCAACAGAGCAGACCATTAGCAAGTGCAAACAACAAGGCAGAAAGGAGTAACTATAAAGATTTTTCCCCAGAGAAAAAAGGTTAGGTAATTATACAATTGCTATTAAGAAAGTATACAATTCTCCACCAAAATAAATAAACACACATGTAAAAATTAGCAAACTTGTCTCCGCTTATAACGTCTACTGATGAAGGACAAAACAATTTTCTTTGCACCACACCACCTCAGATGACAAGAAAGAAAGGTTTATCAAATTCAAACAAGAATGGCCACAGAAAAAGCATGCCACAAACCCACACCACTAATGCAGGCACCATAACTCAGATCTCTGTCGTTTGGAAAGTTCTTTTGAAGATCTACGTTACAAAGCATAACCTCTAGCTGAGCTCTATAAATGAGTGAAGAAACCAGTGTTTATTTTTTCTTGAGGTCTTGCATAGACAAAAAGCCAAAAATTCAGCAGCCTGATTGCTGTTCACACAAGAGGCTGTCAGGGATGGAAGTCAGCTAACACATTGCCAACAAAAAGGCTTTTTCTATAACAAAATCCATCCCTGATATTTGTATAATGTGACATCCCAATTGGCAAGCAATTATGAAAAGGAGCCAGAGCACAATAAAAACACCCAAAACTTCACCTATTCATACTACGTTTATAGTTATTTAATCGTTCGTTTTCTTGATTATTACTGTTAATTAACATCTAGAAGTGTTTGCTGAAACCAAACAGCAGATGAATAACTCGACAGAAAAAAAAACCCAAGCAAACAGTTCTGGGCCAGTTGATAATCAAGGGATTAAACAGTCCCCTGCTACAACAGCACTGCCTTGATAGCCCAAGACCCCTTGGTCATGTGTTCCTGTATTAAAAGGGTGTGTTCTATCATTTAACATTCATCAATAGCACAAAGAATGGGTATCAGCCCGAGCAATGTACTAAAACACACCAAGGGTTTAAGCAAGCAAAGCAGTCCATTGCAAAGATCTCAGAACACAGACGGATTATTTCAGTCTTTAACCCTGGCTCCATTCAAATTGCTGAACACTGCTCATAGCGGGTTTTCTTCTCTAGTTTGGTTCAGTTTAAATGAAAAAGCCCTGTTCTGTCCCCAGCTGGTAACACACTAGCAGCTCTGAGCAAATCTTTGTTGGCTGTGAATCACAGAACTGAAATTATATTTTACCTGATGTATTTGGGGACTATTAGGACACCTATGGTAGGAGTACATCTATTACAGTTGCATATACTCTCACAACTGCAATCCTTCTTAACGCTATAAAAGTAATAATTAAAAAAAAATAGAAAAAAAAATTAGAAAGTGACCTTCTATGGAGTCTGATAGAAGAACTACTGATTTTTCTATGGCCTTGCATTATTCCATTGTAGACACTGTGACATGACCAGCTATGCACTCTAGCCACCAATTCAATAAAGTCCAGTCCACAGCTACTCTCATTTCCTATAACATAGGGAGACAATGAGCTTATTCACAATTCATTCCAGAAGAGCAAAATAGACATGTAATTTATCTAAACCATAAATGGAGGGTAACTTGACATAGTTCAAGATGAAATTGGTGGGAGCCTTGCTACATGTAACTACTAAACCTTTTCCTCTAGATGCCAGCAGCCAGATAACACAACATCATCACCTTTTTTCGGGAATATACAGCTCTGCCAGAAACTATACTCAAAATGCGAATAATCCTGGAGCATTTCATTTGTATACTGTATGATCACAAAACGTGCAATACACATTTGAATACACCATCTTTCTTGTTCAAAGCTTCAGCAAAGTTCCCTGGAGTAGGATGTGAACTCTGCCTCGGGCAGACTGGCATGACTTTATTTGGTCTTTGACATGTCTAGAGCTATTAAGGAAAAATGTTGCTGACACTAAAATTAAAAGAAAGATAACATCAATTTCACAATTTTTTTCTCATAAAGGTTATAAACAAAAAGATTTTAAGCTTAATCACTCTGAAGTGGAACTGCAACAAGAGAAAGGTGATTACAACTCACGGTTTAGTTACTGTAGGTTAACAGAGGAGTCAATTTTTACTTTGAAACTCTTGCTTTAAACTGTTGTACACAAATGTCTTGAAAGATTAACTACATAAGGCCACTTAAAACTTTCATTTTGTTAAGCATTACTAGTTCCTAGTTATTCTTACAGTCTATCTTGAAAGTACCCTCACACTCATCAACGAGATGAAAAAAAAAGACATTGCCTTTTAATTTACAGGGTGCCAGCTCTATCAGATCCGTCTTGGTCCCTTGGCTTCCCTTTCAAAATGAACTTTTCCCACTTGCAGGCAACTCATCCGCTGGCTGCTTGCAACTCTGCAGCACTAGGTTTTTAGGAACTCCTCCTTCTCATTTCTACCTTAACTTCACCCGGCACTGTTAGAAAACCCTACCCTTTTCCCTTTGCGCTGATTCCCTTAGTTCCAGCCACAGAATCCCCTCTCACCTTGCTGTGAACACACCGCCGAAACCCCAAATACCTTAGTACCTTGCCTTACCTTTGGAAAGAGCCTGTCAGTAAAGGCAAAACATATCAGGGAAGGAGCCCAGAGACCACGGCGGTGGCCCACCCGGGGCCAGGCGGCGAAGGGACAGCAAAGAGGGCCACCGACTCGCCCGCGGCGCCCCCGACCGCCCCTCGCCCCCCGACGGCGGCAGCGGAGCTCGGCGCTGCCTCCGCTCCGCCGTGCGCTGCAAGGAGGAGCGTCGGGGCTGGGAAAGTTTTATGGAGCCCGCCCGTCCCTCCCTCTCCCTTTTTTCCCTACTTGTGCTGGCACCGCACCTGGAGGGCTGGGAACGGTGCCTGTGCCGGACGGGGCCCCTCGACGTGAGCGACGACGGCTCTGAACCCAGAGGCCGGGCAGGGCGGGTGCCCCCGGCACCGGCGTTCGCAGCGGGCAGCGAGCGGGGCCGAGGGTTTCGCTACTTGCCTCCAAGCTCGGGGAAAACTCACCAGAGCAGCCCTAAGGACGGGATTAGAGTGCTTTAAGAAAAGCAGCGGCCGCCCGGGACCCACAGGGCAGCCGCCGGGGAACGCAGAGCCCGAACGGGGCAGAGCCCTGCCCGCCCTGCCCTCTGAGCTCCCGGCGTGGAACTCCCTCGTTTCCCCATTCCTTCAGCCCTACCTCTCTGCACGGCTCAGACCTGACATTACTCATCACCTACTGCAGCAAGGGAGGGGGCGGCCGTGGGGTAAGCCCTGCGTATCTGACCCGGCTTTCTTGCCCCACGAAGGAGCTGGCGGGGGTTATCCGCGCTCCCCGAGCGCCGCGGGCGGCAAATCCGCCGCCCTCACCCCGGAGTCCGGAGAAGAGACTTACATGGTGACATTACGGGGCGGCTCTCCTCCCGGTCTCAGCAACCACCATCCTCCTCTTCCCCCGCCGCCGCTCTCTCTGCCTCTGGCCCGCTCCCTCGCAGGCTCCTCGCAAAGGTCATCGCTGGTCGCCCACCTCTCGTCCACGCCCGCCCCCGCACACGATGCCCGCCCCGCGCCGGGACCTGCCTCTCTCGGCAGGGAGTCGGGGAAACTTCGGTGCCGAGGGAAGCCGCCCCCGCGGAGGGCAGGGCCCGCCGGTCTCCGCGCCGGGGGCTCAGGTGGCGGCTCCGACGCGGCCCCGGGGGGACTGGCCCGGTCCCAGCCGCCGCAACGGAGGCATGACGGGACCCGCCGGGCCACCGCTGCCACCGGGGGGCCTCGCGTTCTCCTCCGGGGACCCTCTCCACGGGACTGGCGGGGCGATCTGGGGAGAGGGGTGGCTATTCCTCCCCCCTGCCTGAGACCCCCAGGAGGGGTGCTCCTCGGACGGCACCAGATGCCATCTCTTGGTCACCCACTGCTTTGGGGCTAGCCCAGGGGTGTGCAGTCCCTAAGCAGGGGAGGGTAGTTAAAAGCCCAAAGTCATCCCCAAATAACACAGGGTCATCTCTGAGGAGGTCCCATCCCAGGTACACTACCCTCAGTAGCTGCCAAAAGGCACAAAGGCACAAGTCACCTCTGAGGAGGTCCCATCCAAAGTACACTATGTCCATAGTTGCCAAAGCTTTCCCCAAAGGACACAGGTAGCCTCTGGGGAGGTCCCATGCCTTGGTAGTTATACCTACTGGGCACGCAGCACCTTGCAGCAGGTCCCAGGGGGCAAACACATGCTTGCCCACCCACCACACTGTACACAGCAAAGATAAGCACACACAGGCCTGCCTGCACGCCTCCAGGAAATAAAACACCACACTGTGTCCCAAAGTGGCTGACACAGACCCTATGGCACTTAAATCATGCCTTTTTTTTCTTCCTGATGTACACAACGCACTACACCTGGGATAGAAGATCAGTAGGTGGGGGTGATGCATCTCTGAGCTGTTTTCTGAAGCACACAAAGCTGTGTGTTCCTCACACATACAGTGCTGGCCCACACGTCACCCCTAGGTAGCTTTTTTTGGAGGACAGTGGTTTGCACCGTTTGCTAATGCTCGTGAGTTCCTTTGTTCAGTTGAAATCTGTAGAGCGCTCCAGCTAGGTAGGAAAACACTGAAACGTCAGAAAAGTGAACGCAGCAAAACACAAGGTCACGAAAGCAGCCCAACGTTTTCACAGCACTCCTTGGGCCTGAGCTGGCAGGGTTAGGAAGGATGGGGGAAGAGAAGACTTGGCATAGTGAACCATTCAATGAAGTTATCAGCCGGCAATGGCAGTTAAAAGCAAACAGAATCTCTATTTAAAAAAAAAAAAATTACTAAATTTTTCATGAACTTTGTACTGAACATTAATATTCACTCATTCTGGTCAATTTTTAGTATCTGTCTTTAAAACCCGTAAGCTGTAGGCTTGCTTTCAGTGTTAAATTCCTGGCACTGAACTGCTGGGGCTGGATTAGCCAAAGGGACCTGGCCAGCTGCGACTGGGAGGCAGTTATGGGTGGCTTTGCACGTGCCCAGCCTTTTCTCCATGTTAAGAGCTCTGTATTCTGAGTAGATATTGCTCTGCTTTCCACCCTGCTTCTGGGTCCGGTGTCACCCTGGGGGGGATCCCCTGAGGGGACTGTGGGAGGCATAGGGAGAGGTTGGTGCCAGCCTTCTTCCGAGATTTGGAGTCAACTAGCCAACCGCCCTATTGCTTTCTGGAGCAATCTGCTCTGTTTCTGGATACACTCTGTGTAGATCAACTTTATATTGCATTTTCAACGGCTCCAATGTATCAATGCACAGAAGGCTTACTCTATTATACGCCATCAGTTTGTGTTTGGGCAATAAACCTCCAAGATCTCCCCGCCTACGTTTATTGTACACACGCAGATTGGTTTTACCTCACATGCCCAGCAAAGTTTGCGGATCTAGAACGCGTTGGGCTCACTGTGCATGTGCAGATCAATTGAAGATCAAGCTCAGTATCTCCCGGGCACACTGGACCCACGGTGTGTGTGATGTACACAGCCAGCAAGGCAAGAGCATCTGGAAGAAGTCAATCTGCTGTGTATGCAGAGATTAGTGATACGTGCGTAGTGCATATCTGCTGGCTGTGTGGGGAATTTACATCTTCCTGCCCTGTTGGGAAGGCACCAGAGATGACTGCAATTCTAGACCCTGTGAATCAAGCCAAGAAAAAAAAAAAAGAATGAAAAAAAAAATAATGTAGGATTTTTCTCCTGTCATGCTTCTGTTAAGCTGTTTGTTGGCTAATTCTCCCCTTCTGAATGCGCTCTCGTTTACTTTCTCAATCATCCCTCTTGCTTTCCCTTTCACAGCAGGAGCACTGCTGCTTCTGGACCCCCAGCCACAACACTGCCTGGTGAGAAATGCCGGTGCTGTCCCGTGGGGATAACGTTCAGTGCAGATTTTCTGTGTGAGGAAGCTGCACGTTGCCGGAGATGGTCTCCGAGACGCAGAACAGGCCCAACTGCTCACGAGAAAATGCCCGTCATTCGTTATCTGGCAGCAGCTCACTGTGCCACATCTGCCTCTAATCAATAGTGACAGGACTTGGTACGAGGTCAGTGGTCAGAGAGGGGTGCTTTTCTTTTACGTCAATTATTTGGCCTAACATCATTGTTGAAACAAATTCTTTGTAAGGGCAGCGATCTCTTTAACAGACAGTTATTTCTCACTAACTTCCGTAATGTGGTAAATCATTATGACACGTTCACCCTTGTTAACACGGGATGATACTGGAAGGTTCAAGCTGCAGGGAATTCACCACTGCCATGTAATGAAAAAAAAAAATAAAAAGGAGTATTTGCTTTCAAAACCAATACGGACATGAATGATGTTAATGTCCCTTTTGTAATGTGGAGAGAATTAACCTACTACTACTGTTACAGCTCCCAAAGCTGCTGTCTGATACGTGCTGCGCTGCTTCTTCACAAGAGTGAGGGTTTGTGTGGTAGCTCACGGTCGTTTTAAGGCCTCCACCTCTGAGTGAGAAGCTGTGGGCTGCTTTACAACACCCATCTCAGGTTGACTTTGCAGGCTGTATTTTGGACAATACGAGGAAAAAAACCAAACCAAAGTCTGGGAAACAGTTCCATAATCAGCCATTGAAACGCTCTTTATATGGACAGATAGGGAGTGATACCAACAGGAAGGCGAGGAGATCTTTTTATTCTTTTTTTTTTTCCTGTGCCTGTCGTGGTAATGTTTCCTTATGCTTATTTTTATTACACCATAAGCAAAAGTGTCTGAAGAGTGTTAGGCACAGGGGTAGCATATTCTATGAATATTCCAGAATATTTAATGAATATTCTAGGATGATTAGTGACATATTTTGTATGAATTTTATAGGCCCTGAATTTTATGTCTTTGCTCATGTATTTTTTTTTAACTTACTGTTAGGGTGGTTCTCCTATGTTTTGTGCAATGTTGCATACACCTCTGAAAATATTTTATAAGAATGTTAAAGAACGTTTCATGAAATCATAATATGGAAAGTCATATTTTATGTCTGGATACTTCACTTTAATGTTTGAGAAACGTGATTTTTCTTGGAACTTTTGTATTGAAACTTTCCTCCTTATTATACCAATTACATTTAGGAAAACACGTGTTTGTTTTCCAAAGAAGTGCAATTACTGAAGCTTTATTGCCTATAAGGGTGCAAAAGAGAAAGCATGTAACACACAACAATAAAAAGGAAGCTTAAAATAAAGAGTGCAATGCTATAAACTTATGAAGAAAAGTCAAGATCATACGCATTTCCCAAAAGCCCAGGGGTTAAAAAAAAAATTGGCTTTGCAATCTACAACTGTACCTGGATTTCTGATTTCTGCTTGGTCATTCTCCTGTCTTGCAGAAAACATGGTTGATACCCCCCAGCTGAGTCTGGGAGTTCAAAGGTGAGCTCCCAGAAGCTGGTTTTGAGGATCAAAGTCTGGTTGTTGATGTAAAAGGTGAAGTAGCAGAGGTGGTGGGAACTGCCGCTCCCAATACTTGTAATTCAAGAATTACTGCAGACTGTTGAGATGTAGCAGACAAGGACTCTGTTTCCCTATGCATTTACATAAAGTAATTTTACAGTCCTGCAGCTCTTCCTTTTTGAGGGTCTCCTATCTCTCTGAAGACTCTCAGCTCCCAGACTTCTCAGTCCCAGTCCGCCTTGTTTGCCCCTTGCTGGGTCACAGCAGAAGCCATCTTTACCACAGTCCAGAGGAACATCTGCCTGAACTTCCTGGCTCTTCTACTGAGTCTGGCAGAAGGTCTCTAAACAGCTCCTCTTTCCTTATTTTTCTTTATTTGAGAGATTAGGAGCCTTACCTTTCTGCTTCAGGTGTAGACGACTTGAGAATAGGATCAGGCAGGTCTTCTTTATTCAGTTCTTTTATCTGGACTTATGCTTTCCCTTCAGATTTGAGGTGCCATTGGGACAGACCTGGAGACTGCAGAGGCAGCAAGTCAGTTTTCACTGCAGTTCTTAGTGCAATGGTTTCACCTACATTCTGGGCAGGGATGGCTGAATGCTGGGTGAGAGGATGTTTCTTAGAGTCTCCTGATCCAGGATACAGGGGGAAATAGCAGGCAGTTTCTATGCCTGACCAAGTACAATAAGCATGGGCTTCCAGGGATTTGGGAGGCAAGAGAATTGGAAGGACTGTATTGACTAAAGCTAGTAATTGGTGATACTGCCTTATGTCCTTGAATTTAACATTTTGTCTCCTGAAAACAAGCATAAAGTGAATTGTAACTCCAATATATGTTTACAGTGCATGTACAAAAGTTTAGGGGCTAACATACCCTCGTATGTTTGCCTCGTCGGTACTTTCTCTGTGTGCTTTCATGTGCAGAAAAATTAGATTATGAAATATTTCCTGTCAGGGAGGTTACCAACGGCTAAAATGCTGTGCTTTGTGCCAGATGAAATGTCTTTGATGAAGCGTTGAGAGCATGGCACATACAGTGCCCGCACACATTGCACTCCATAAAATTCTGTGAAGTCCGTGACCTCGAGCAAAGCAAGAGACAGATTGGGCAACAAAGTAATTCAAATGGTTTTCACAACCATTTTTTTTAGGATTTTAATCACTATATTTTTTTTTAATTTTTTGCTGAGCCCATTTCAACTCCTTACTCCAGATTAAATGCTCGGGGGGTCCTAAACCTTAGCCTGCTGCCACGAGTGCCCGAGCCTGCTCTCACTGGTGCTCTTGCACACATTTCTGATGTGTGGGGTTGGGAGGATATTGGAGGTCCTTCTTTGGCCACTTGTAAAGGCTTCCTGAACCTTCATTTCTCTCAAGGGAAAGAGGAATCCCAGAATTTTTTCCCAGCTTTAGATGAACGAACTCGGGAGCAGTGCTCGCACCGGCACGGTGATGCACTCTGTTGCTATAAGGAACCTATAGGACGATGTTTCATCAGCAATGAACGATTATCAGCAGTCTGATCTGAGCTGGCGTCTGGTATTCAAATAGGAAGATAAACCTGGTGAGCAAGAGCTTGTAGAATCAGAGGCTATGCAGGGAGAGCCAGTCATTCCTGGTGTAATAAGAAGCATAGGGGAAGAAGCAGAGTAAATAGAAGGTCATGGGTAGTGAAATTAGGGCCTTCATCAAAGAGGTCATTCATTTCTGCAAAGTAGACTTTGAACTTAGTAGATGCCACCCACCAGGGCAGAATGCATTAAGCTAGCCAATTCTTTTGTCTGACAACGTGTTTCAAAATCATTTCAATGCTAAGTTCAACACCAGCTAAACCTGCCCCCCCTGCCACCTTCTTATTAGATTCACTCTGAAATTAGAGCTGTTTAAAGAAGATAATGCTGATAGCCAGGGTCTCCCGCAGAGTATTAATACTGGGAAGAAACACACAGATATTTTTGTAGAAAACAGAGATAACCTTTTCCTATCAGGATCTGCATACTACCCTCTCATGAATGGATAAACACTTGTCTGGAATGAGAGTAAATGCTCATCCCTGAGAGCTTCTAAAATGTCACCAAATTTGAATTTGCTTTGCCTAAGTCACTTCTTCACAAACAACCAAATTCTAAGGAGCTAAAGGTTTCAGCTGAGTAGGCTATAGCTTCTGCTACCAGTCAACCTGATTTATCTCTAATTCTGGATTCTTGACTTTTTTCAGTCATGGATTAACCAGTGTGGAGGAGTTAAAAACCAGTCGTTCTTCACCTATTTTTAGAACCCAACTTTTCCTATAATACAACTTCTGGGCAGGATCTCTCACTTCCGGTTTCTGTCCAGATGTTAAAGATTTGGCAGAACTGGAAGAAAAGCTGACCTCATGGTATTTCCATCAGGTTCCACTACTGGAACAACTGGAAACCTCATGAGGGAAAGCCCTTCTCTGTCTCAGTGTTCAGACTAGTTTTGCAGACTCAAAAGCTTAGGAAACTTTGGATAAGTTTTGAGTAAGCATCAAAATATTTGGATGCTTATCAGACCTGAAACCAAAGCAGACATTATGAAGTTCATTCATCATTCTTTGCAAAAACCACACAAGTGGTAACAAAGTCACAGGATCACATAGAAAGGGAAATAATTGCACATTAATCATAATCAATTAGCTTTTTCCTGTGCCATAAGAAATAATATACTTTTCATGCTGAATGGAAATTAGATGCCGAACAGCTATGCAACATTAAATAAATAAAAAAAAGTTCAAAGAGCAGTGTTGCCTTTGTAGGGTGGAAGCAGTAAATGTACTGTTGTGTAACAGTATAAGATGTATAAACCCTTTCTGACTTTTAAGAGAATGAAAGAAAAAAATACAAACAAACAATGTTTGAGATTAACTAGGTATCGGCTGCTCCTCTAAAGCTTTTCACTGTATTCAGGCTGAGACCACAGGAGTTAACACAGCAGTATTTTAAGCCAGTACTGTAAAGTATTGTTCTGAAGGTATGAGAAAAAGTTCTTGCAATTCCACTTTTCAATAAATTATACAGAAAAAGAGAGCGATATTTGTTCAAAATGAAGAGAAAATTTGACCTGCCTTTGTAATTTAAATTCCTTTTCCTGTGCATATGTACTATTGTAAATGACACAGGCACATACTATCTGTTCCACAAGACAAGCAAGAAACACGACAGTTTCTTGAGCCTTAAGCACATAATGGAGTGATACAGGTAACGTTTAGTCAGAGCCTTCAGATCCCCAAACTGAATAACAAGGAATGGTTTAAAAGCTGAATAGGGCAGATGCTGGTGTGAATTCAGCTTAACAATTAAACTCATGCTTCAGACTACCAGACCCCAAGAACAGTTATTTAAAATAAAAAATAAAAAAAATAAGGCTTTCCATCAAGAGTATGATCTGAGAAAAAAATCCAAACCCCAAACTTTTCAAAGTACATTTTAAATAACCCTCACCATAATATCTGAATGCTTGATAACACAGCTCCCTTGAGTAAATACATGGACTTACCCTTATTTTCCAAATAAGGGACTGACAGACAGACAAATTAAGGGCAAAATTACAGAAAAACGCCCACATGCTTAAGTGTCCAGCCTGGAATTCTAAAGATATTATTTTCCCTTGTGATTTTTGTGCTGTATTTATAACACTTCCATATTTTTAAGATGTATTCCTGTTCAGCTCAGGCTTCCTCATAGAAAAAAAACTAATAGGGAAGTGGAAATACAGGAGCTAGTAACGATTAATTAATTAATTAATTTAAAAAGCTCTGTGACAGCAACAGAGACCAGTTCTTCATAGCTTCCTTTTTGCCTGCCTTCAATTCCTTTCCCATGTGTGGTTCTCCCTTTCCCACTGGTTGCAGGTGTTGCACACAGTGAAGAAGCATCTCGAATTCTACAAATAATACCGATTCTTGCAGGAATATGTATAGACTCCCAGCAGCTAATAAGGCTGGGACTCTGAGGAGGGTGTGGTGAGAAATGAATGGTTGTATCACAGTATACGTTGTTGTGATGTGGCTACTTTCTAACCGTGTTCAGCTCACTGAGCTGCTCTTAAAACTGGATCATCTAACTCCGGATCTCCACTTAAACCACCATATTTTATCCAACATGACCTGACACTGACGTAACATCCTTGTTAGGCCCTGCAACTAAAGAAAAAAAGAGCTGTGAGGGAAAAGAGCTTATCTGAAACAGGCTATAATTTATTTATTCAAGTGAATTCCACTAGATGAGTCAAAATGAGTTCAGAATCACTACATTAATGTACATTTGCCTCACCCAAACCTAGACTTTTCCAGATGATTTAGGAATTCACATCTCTGCAGACCCCTCCAGGCTATTTCTTCTTTGTATCTTCTCTTTTCCTTTCAGAGGCAGAAAATAAAAAAAAAAAAAAATGCAGCAGAGACCTCTGAAAAGCAAAGGCACATCCCCATTAAGAAAATGATAAGTAGAACAGGAATATATTTTTTGTGATTTAGGGGGATGAGGAGAGGATCAGTGATGACTTTCCACAGACCGGCTGTAGAACAGGGGAAGGAAGTCAGCAGTGGAGAAACAGACACCAAAGTCTTATAGACGGCTTTAATTCAGAATTGTAACAGAAGATCTAGTCCACCATCTGAACAAGCTTAATTCATTGTGAAAGCTGAGCTTGTTGCATATGCTTTCAATTTATTTTATGTTATTTCTTTTTAAACACTGCTGGGACTCTCATCATAGAAGCAAGACTGCACCTACTTGTACTGCAATGTGGTTGTGCAGTCCCATGAATTTCCCATTTAGTGAGGTACATAAGGCTATGTGTAGGATGTGCTTATAAGTCTTCACAGCCCAAATCACTCAAAATTTTTTGTATCTTTTAAATCCTTTGTGAAAGCTTATGCATTTTCTTCAGGTTTTTAGAACGAAACACAGTAAAACATCTTAAAACATAGTTGCAGGAATTGAAATCACTTAATCTTACTTCTATGGGGCATGTGTCGGATGGTTCTATCTATGCTTTTTTCCTTAATTTAGGAGACAGTGCATAAGGCAAACAGTTGAGGTTGTATTTCTTCATGATGAATAAATAAGACCTAGAAAATTTTGTGGGGAAGGGGAGAGAAACAAGGAATTTTTACTTCCTGAATTTGAAACCAGGGCTTGAGAAGTCATAGAAAGCTATATAAGGAGAAAAAGAAAATATTTTCCATTTAACCCTGTGTGAAACTTCGATGTTTCATTCTTACTATTATAAAATTTTTCCTACCCTTTTTTACCTCTTCTTCCCCTCCTGCTCTGTTTCCCCTCCCTTCCCTGTCATTTCTCCCCTCACTTTCCTCCCTTACAAATTTTGATGCTAAAATTCCTTTAATTAGAGATTATAAAATCAATGTTATTCAACCTTATATTAAGACCTACTTAAATGAAAATTTATGATATACCTTATAGAGTATTAAAAAAACCCACAAACCAATCTATATTTTGCCTGTATTTTGAAAAATAGCAAGATTAACATGTTTGTGGAAAAATACCCCAAGCCACAAACTCCAAGCTTGTATTACCTAGAGATATCCAGTCATTTCCCTGAATTGTATTAAAATTTTCAAAACATCGTAAAAAGAACAAACTGTGTTACAGAACAAAGTCAGTCAAAACCTCCTCCTTAAATTAAAAAAAAAAAAAAAAAGAAAAAGGAAGAAAGAAAGAAACCACCCCTACCTCTAACTTTTTCATAATTTTTAAGACCTTTTTTCCATTTGATTTTTGGAAATGTGGATCAGTCCTACCCTCGGTAGAGGCGCCTCCTGTATTCTTTTGCCAGTACCCACAGACCATTTATTTTACTTACCTAAGTATTNTTATATTATATTATGCTATACAAAATAATCTTGTGGACTGCATCCCTGACTGCCAGGAGGACTTTAAGTGCAGATATAGCTGGCAGCATAATTCCGCCCCCCCACCTCCCTCCATACAACAACCCTCTCCCCAGGGTTGTGGTTAAAAAGGCAAGGGACAGGGTTTCCCAGTGGAACAACTGCAGCAAGAACCAGTAACTCACCCTTAGCAGAGCCTGGACCGCGAGAAGAGATCACCCATAACTA
>VXBJ01004137.1:373487-390314 GCA_013400055.1 Nycticryphes semicollaris
GCAAGATTAACATGTTTGTGGAAAAATACCCCAAGCCACAAACTCCAAGCTTGTATTACCTAGAGATATCCAGTCATTTCCCTGAATTGTATTAAAATTTTCAAAACATCGTAAAAAGAACAAACTGTGTTACAGAACAAAGTCAGTCAAAACCTCCTCCTTAAATTAAAAAAAAAAAAAAAAGAAAAAGGAAGAAAGAAAGAAACCACCCCTACCTCTAACTTTTTCATAATTTTTAAGACCTTTTTTCCATTTGATTTTTGGAAATGTGGATCAGTCCTACCCTCGGTAGAGGCGCCTCCTGTATTCTTTTGCCAGTACCCACAGACCATTTATTTTACTTACCTAAGTATTATATNTTCGGTCTTAAGGTCCAGCTCATCGTGAGAGCTGCTACTGCTCACATGCTCTAAGTCTTACACCATAGCGTATATTAGGGTTACGGTGCTTCTGAGCTAAAAGAAATAAGCAAAATCTACTCTTATTATTAATAATATTAATTACTGACTACTTATATACACCCTTAATCTCTGAAATCTATTACAATAAATGATGACAGAGAGAAACCATTACAAATAATGTAAATATAGATAAAGTGTAAATATTGAAGATTCCTAAAGTTTAAAGATGTTTGAATATCATTCACATTTAACTTTCATATTGTGCTATTTTTAAATTCTTTTCATTAGAAACGGGCACTCACAAGACTGCAGAGGGTTAAAGAAAAAATTCCAAATAAATCCCTTGTAAGAAAACATCTGAATTCAGTTTAATGATCTTTTTTTTGATAATTCACAAAGATTAATTAAAAAAATACAGTCATTCTTTTGAAGTTCACCATTTTTCATTATGATGTTGAAATGAATTCCTGCATCTAGCTTTTGTCTAATCTATTCTGTACATACTATTTATTTTTTTTTCAAATAGAAAAGGAAATTCAGACTGATGAATGTTAGTGCTGCTTATTAATTTCACAACATTAATATTGTCAGCAGTTTATCAAACCAGAGATATTTGGCGGACCAGTTAGAGTTAATGACTCAGCAACTCAAATATGTCCCTAAAGCAATGATCTAATATTCAGGTTCTTTTATGTCCTAAGTTATTGGAGTGCAGTTCTCAATGACTGGGTTTTACCATCATCGCATCATAACTCTAAACATCTGCCTTGGGGTCTTTATTTCAAGTCTCAGCGGAGAAGTGCATGGAACTGTGGTGAGGGCCGACCTCTCTTGAGTGGTAGGTATATACCACTCAACTTATGGACAAGAACGACTTGAGAAGGCCGCAATGTCTACCTCAAACTCCCCCTATGAAAGGGTTGTCTGCACCACTAGAGTCCCACTTTCAAATAACCGCCATAAGGCATTTAAAGTAGTATGCTAGAAGTATTCACATATTAGTAGAGTTATTTTGTGTACCGTTAAAGGATCCTGCTCTAAAATGCTGCATTTAGATATTCAGAGTGGGTGTTCCTACGGGTACTGTCCTTTCTTGCGAAACACGCCTCCTCCCGGCCCTTATTGCCTCATAAGTTTTTTGGAGGATGATGAAAAGGAAACAGGGCTGTTGTCCACAGAGGACATCAATGGCTTCCTAGTCATCTTTCTGCCCCTCAGGCGCACAGCACTCCCCCCTCCACCTTCCCTTCACTCAGTAATAGGGAACTGGATCCACCCTGCCCTGGAATTTCACACATCATCGTAGTGAATAAGGCATATGTAAACAAAGGAGTGTAAAAACCCTAAGCATTGTTTGAGGAAGAAGGGTGAGTTGCATGAGGTGGCAGAAGACAGACATCTGTGGGGTGATCAAGAAGATAAGAGGCAATCTCAGGAGGTGGGAAGTTCCAACGGAAGATTCTGGGGAAAAGAAGTGTCAAAGATGGATTAGTGGAAGGAGGCTGGATGGATAAACCAAAGAGGTGCTGAAGAGGTAGAGTCAGGACCACATAATGGAGAGAAGGGAAATGGAAACGCTGCTACAGAGTGAAAAAATGGCAAGAGATGTCATCATAGTAAAAAGATTAAAGAATTGAAGAGAGTAGAAGGACGTACAGAAGGAAAAAAAATTAAATTGGAATACTTTAAAAATATGAAGTAACCATTAAGTTTATTAAAATTAAAAATATTAGATCAAAAGGAAATGGGTGTGGAAAAGATGATGCAAAAACTTGGACCTGGAGTTCATACACTGCAAGCAAGTATTTTTGTAATCATTTTAACAATTTAACTGGAAATGCACCTTTCAGAGCCCTGCTTTTAGGCATCACCTAGTTATATTATACCACCTAGGTATATTATATGAGAATGTTTGTGTAGAAATAATGCCCACTATACTAAATGTTATAAAGACGAACATTCTAAATCATTAAAAGCCATGAATTCACAATCTTTACAGTCTTCCTCCATTTTCCATCCCTTTTTTTATGACCTTGAATGCAGACATCCATTAAGCTAATGAGGAAAACGGAACTGAATTTGCTCCAGTCTGCCTGGAATGGCTCCCAATGCTGCTTGGTTCAATAGTCAGATTCAAATCTGACTTTTTGTAAAGTTTCCATAAATAAGCAGCTCAGATTCAGAAAGTTCCGACCACCCCAAATTCCGACTGAAATCAGTAAGAACAGTATCTATTAAGCTGCTCTCCAAATTTTGTCCCTGTATCTGATGAACTTCCTGTACCATTAAAAACAATCTCCAGCCAAAAACAAAGTTGGTTTTTTTTCCCCTGAGTTATAATGACTAGATTACCTTGTGTTATTGACATAAACATTTCAAAAGATGAGAAGAATCATTATGATGTCTCCAGCGATGGTTATAAATGACACAGTCTTTAGAAGCTGTACAGTTATTCTTAATTTCTTTGCTCTCAGTAGAGAAGAAAAAAAGTCATTTATCTGTTGTTTTTCTGGCAGCTGTTACTACTTAAGCTTCTTAAAGCACAACTGAAAGAGTGTAACAGTAACTTAAGACATCATCAGCTTAGCTGTAGTGTTGGAACTGAGGGCAGGTTGCTGATTTCAACCAGTACTTATACTGTAATCAGCGGTGGAAATAATTTGAAACTGCTCTGCCTCCACAAGCAGAGCTGGTTCCCCCTGAGGTTAAGGGAAAGGTTCCCACTGACTTCAACAGGCTTTGGATTATTAAGCTTTGAGTAAGGAGCTGTGCAGGGTAAATACCGGTGACAGAAACTGGGGCTCTGCCAGATAAACACAGAAAGAGAAACAGAGAATTTCAGAATGCTTCATTCCTAGAAGAGATGAGACTTTATATCCTTCTATCCTTTCTTTTTTTTTTTTTTTTTTTTTTTTTTTTTTTTTTAAAAGCTCAAATTATTCCCCATCTTAAAAAGGGGCCAGAAAAAAAAAAAAAAAAAAAAAAAACCATGAGAAAATGAGAAAAGGCTGAATTTGTCTTTTCGCTCTTGAATCTTCAACAGAATGTGAGTGCATTCAAGAGTAACCCATCTGTTTTAAGTAGACTTTACTAACGGTGACAACCACCAAGCACTTTCTGGAAAGTATGATCTAGAAAAACAGTCAGTGGTGTTAGAACCCACAGGCAATCTGTGGAAACGAAGTTTCGGTTTAAATGTCAGAATGTACACCAGAGAATCCCATTCCCCACCAGCATCTACTTCGTGCTTCTTTGTAAATAGTCTTTTGATCAATACTGGGATATCCTCTTCAATATGATGCATAACAATACCCCTCCCTTTATCAGATTTGGGAATATTAAGAGCCAAAGAATATCCCTTTTACTGAACGCTCCTTTTAATGAGATTACAGTAAGACATCCCTCTAAAAGTTTAATTTGGGTGGGGACATAGCAAAAATTCCATTCTTTTTTATTTTTCCACTGTTTTTTGTATTTGTAAACTAGCTAAGTGTTAATGCCTTCTGAATTATGCTAGATTTAAAAAATTATTACAGAGGAGGGGCACAACACCTTGAAAATAAATAATTTATATGCTAGATAGGAATTAAAAGCATTGATTAATTTTAATGACGTAGGCTGGATGTGTATTAAGTGATCATATTGGGCACTGCGAGTGCTTAAGCATTGTATTCTTTAGACCATCAATGGATTAATCACTGTTTTTATCCTCAAGCACTTTCTGCCCAAGCAGACCTGTAGACAAAAGCAGCAAGTGTGAGCACTCTATCAAATTTATTGTAGGACGCCGGTGGTGTTTTTAAGATAAAACAAATAGATGATTTTTACCAAAAAACCAGGTTTGAACAAAGACTGGCGCAAGGAAGCAAGTTCATAAAGACTGTGAACTTCCAGCGCAGAGGAAAGCATTTGTCCTTTTACACGCCAGAAAGTACATTCATCTTTCCCAGTGTCAACAGTGCAAATACGTGCAATTTACACATTATTGTCTAAGCTTCTGAAAAAATGTGGCCCTTGAGGCTTTTTTTCTTTAGAAAACATAAAGTTAAGCTTCCCACTAACATTTGTATTGTGTGTGTGTGAATCATGTAAAAGCAGTTGGGAAGCACAATTAAAAAATGCCTTGACTGTAACCCGTTCACCACACTCCCAAACCCAAACTTAGCAGGAAAATAATTTAGTGGTACATTAGGGTTGCCTTACCGTGACATGCCTAAAAAAGTCAGCTTGACAATGAGATTCTTAAAGCACGGGGCCAAATTCAGAGCAATTTTTGTTAATGATGCAAAAGTTACTGCAGGCAAGTTGGGTGCAGTATTTCATATTCTACTTCTGTTCGTTGGTGAAACAGGTATACGAGTGAGCCTTGATGAGACCACAGGTCCCTTGGTTTGGGTCTCTTTAAGCATGGAATAGGGTTTTATTTTCAATGCACAATAGATCCAAATGCTTGAGGTTTTGGGTTTATTTTCCCTTGAGGTAATAGTTCCTTGGCAACTCACTCTGCCTTTTCTATTTGCTTTGCATAAGAAACAGCAGGACAGCCGGAGCAGTTAGTACAAAAGACTTTTCAGAGGAAACTACACGGGTCATGATCAAGATATATTCATATATATCATATATACACACACAAATATATAAATATGTGTCTTGACTAATAACTAATTAATTTATTGTCTGCAAGGGGACTGAAAGAACCTGAGAACTCGTAGATGCACGCTGAAAAAGTGCTGTATTCAGAGAATAACATGGAAAACCAATCAGCATGCTAATGTGTATTGCTCAAGTAAAATATTACCTTAATAAAGGAGCTAAGAACCCACTTGTGTCTATATAGATGTAAATATATTCTAGTTTATTATTTTAGCTCTAGCTTACGATAGAATTACTCATTTAAATTACTGATGTAATAAAAACAAGTCTTGCACAGCCCAGTGAGTAAAATCACCAAGACAACAGTTAGGATCCAGAATCCAAATGAGGATAACACCGTCTAACCAAAAATCAATGCTCCCTCATCTAATGCTTTATCCATATATTTCTGCTTGTATTTCAAGCTGCTTAAACCATGGTAAATACAGCCTTTTAGTCCTCCACAGTCATGATGCACTAAAATTTCTAAATTGCATTCTGCTTGACAGATGCTGAACTGGCTCCCACGTTGTTGAAAAGTACACAGCTGCCTGGGAAAATTTTGGTACCTCCAGCCCATATACTGCCCATGTCTTCTCAAAAGCCCCTTCCTCTCCTGACCTTCCCTTTGCCATGGAGCCCTGCAGCCTCCATCACATCTCAGTGAACCTCAGTGCTGTTGCCAGTGGTGCTCAGTGTAATGCGAGAGGATGTCAACCTGGAATCCTCCTCCAGGTCTTCTTTCCACCCTGTTGTGGTCATAAAGCAAATAATTTCCTATACTGTCACTTTTTTTTTCAGACCACAGTCTTTTACCTGCAACTCTTTTCCTTCACACTCCCCTCATCCCAGGTTGCCTCACTGCATCCTCAGACTCTGGAAGCAGACCTGTTAAATGAGAGAAATAAGCTTGGCATGAACCAGGTGAAAGAAAGATAACTGGCAGAATGTAACTAATCTGGGTTGTTCTTAGAGAAGACCGAACTAACCTCTGTGGATATGGGAAAGATATCTGAGCCACTGTAGAAATATCCATGTATATAAAACTTTAAGAATAGCTCTGCGGCTCTTCTCAAAACACAGAAGAAAAACAAATGAACTAACACCAGGAGAAAAATTACGTGCCATTAAATTATAAATTTTTCTCACAATGTTAGGTCTGTGACAGGAGCTTGGATTTTATAATTCATTTTATAACTGGTAGCTGAAAAAATAGAGTTGGGATTCATTGAGCAGCTAAATAGAAGAAGGTGGACAGTCTAATATAGACATCTATGCTACCTCATTCTTTAGAGGAGAGAGATGTAAAAAAGCCATTTCATGTCTTTTGGACCCCTACAATCAGATGGGAGAACTTTCTTGCTGAAGGATGCAATGACCACAGGACGGAAGACAATCAGCTTACCATGGGATGCCTAATGAACTTGGCAAATGAGATGAATCCCATACTTCCTCTGCAAACTCATCATGTTCTCCTTTTCCCTTTTACCTCACCAGCTCTTTAGAATCATCCAATCAATTATAATACACTTTCCTGTAACTTACAAATCTGTTAATTATAATATTTCACTTTATTTCTCTATAGAGGAGGTATGCTATGTTAAAAATCATCATGGGTAATGTTTTTAGTATAACTGGCAGGGTTTGGGGAAAGGTGGCAGCAGGGAAGACCTACGTAGGAGGAGGCCGTGAGCTGCTCTGTGGTGGTTACAGATGGGTTCATATGTCTCTAAAACCCATGCGGGCAACCCATCCTACTGGCTCTGAAACCTATGTGAGTAACCTACTGCACCTCTGCTTGGATGTTTAAGAAAAAGCTGTTGCTGCTCATGGCAGGAGGAATGGAGGAAGAAAGCAGGAGGGGACATTGCCTGAGACGTAGCTGGAGACACACTCTATGAAGTAGGTGCTCCATGATCAAGGAATTATAGCTTTGAGGGAAGTTAGCTATGGATGACCCCTGCCAGAGCAGGGACACCTCAGACTTTTGGAGTCCCCTTCTGGTATTTACAAGCCATTGCAAATAATTTCTTTCACTCTACTTCTAATATTACAGTGTCATGGCAGGCTGGAGCTACTCCTCACATGCAAGAATGCTCCTCCCCATCTCAAAATAAGCTTAAGCATTTTCAAAAAGTTACAAGTAGAATTGTGACCTTAACAAACGCAGAACAGAACTTCCAGGAGGGGCTAACTCACTGCTGATTTTGTTACCTGTATGAATGTCACTGATAAACACGTTGAGCTTCACATACTGAGACAACACAGGCAAAATCTTCCTCCCCATATATATATAAAACCCCCAAATCCTATTATGCTACAGGCATGATCATGTTTTCTGGCTGTTTCTCAAAATAATGAGAAGCACTTTGAACTGGTATGGCACTTTAACTTCAGGATGGCGAGATGTGAAGTGAATAATTAAACTCAGTACCAAAAACTTGATATGTAACTTGTGACATATTCTGTTATAAGCTTGAAGATAGGAAACCGCAATTTCCCAATGCGAACACTTATTTTAGGCTTCATCTAATCACAGTGACTGTAAAACAATGATTCACAAGTTTTATGTGTACACCCTTATGATATACACATAACCATACTAAAGAAAAACTTAGAGTACAATTTTACATATCTACAAGGGGAGTATGAGGTAAACTTCAAGAGAGTTTGTTCTTAGAGTTACAGAGTTCCTTTTCATCCAGGAGAAACTATGCCAAAATTATTTCCCATTTTACACGTCAGCTTAGCTGATAGTCAAAAGGTTGCCAGATAAGAAGATCCATTCAGTAGCCGAGGGTGGTTTATAATGTTTGCACAGAAACAAAGTGACTAGACTTTCCTCAAATGGCCATCAAAAGAGTGAAGGAAAATCTTTTTGTAATGGTTACCACGACCATTTATAATATTTATTACTTTCTCATCCCCTTCTACTCTTTCTTTTACAGAATTACTGAAAAAGATAATAGACCACAACTTAATTCAATCACAGCAAGCAAAGAAGGGAAAGAGACCCCACAGAGTTGCTGTGTTTCCTTTCTCTCCTAAAAATGATACTGGCATCTAAACAAAGAAAAAATTTAGAGGAAAGAAATCTGGCTTTCATTTTTGGAAAGTATAACAATAAGGCAACAATATGTTTATGGAGACAATCAATAACGTATCCATCTTCTTGATGGCTTTGGCATTCATCTTTTGGCTTCAATTTCCCATCACACAGCATCAGAAGTCAAGGTACAAATGCTCTCTCCACCTGGTCTGATCTCCCTTCCCTCTGCCCTCCCAAAGAAGTAATGCATAGTCCAGACTGGGCTGTTCTGACTCCTTTCCCCACACTTCTCCTGGGAATCCGAACAGTTTCCTGAGTTGTCCTCTCCCAATCATAAGAAGTTCCACCTAAACAGGAAAAGGAACTTCTTCACTTTGAGGGTGGCAGAGCACTGGAACAGGCTGCCCAGAGAGGTGGAGCCTCCATCACTGGAGATATTCAATACTGAATACTGGAGACTCAGATACCGAATCTGAGTTCCTCCTTCAGCTGGAACGCATATCGCTTAACCTCTCTCTACCAAGTGCCTTCAGAACATGTTTGTTGTAGGTTGTAACTGCATGCTGTAATCCTGTCACATTTACTGAAAACTGCATAAGACCTTTAAGATTTTGGCTGTTGCACTCCCTGATGGAATCTCAAGACAACCCAGACTTTTGTGGTGGATCTGCCTGCAATTCCTCCTGGAAGTAAGTGTACTGAACACCCCAAGATCTTCTACCAATGCTGACATACTCAGAACACAAACTAGAACCAGATGACTCTAAAGAGAGGTCTTTAGATCTGCTAGATAAATCAGACAAAATTTAAAGCATTTGAAAGACATTTTCTCTGTTGCCTGCTCTTGTCTTTGAATAGCAAGACCTTCACTTAAGGACTGATTTCCAGTTCAGCATTTTCCATCAGCTTTCTGCACAGCACTGAGCACTGCACTGTTCTCCTTAAGTGTCTAAGAAAACTACTTTCTTGTTATTATTTCCCGAGTCACTGCTTTCCTCAGAGTGCTCCCAGTATCCTATTTGCGCTCTCTTTCACTCTTGCATTGTGAACTTCTCCCTCGCTAAGGTGAACTTCTCACTTTCCTCTCACTTTCTTCCTCAGGGTTTTCTGGGCTGAGACAGCCTTGACAAGACAAGAAGGGAAGCTTCTTCCTTTTCTGCCTTCCAGCCACAGTCCCCTCAAGAAAACACACAGCACTAGGTGCTCTTGGGAAATCAGAACATCTTATGTTCTGATCAGAACATGTTTGTATGATCCAACAGTTCAGAACAGATTTTTTTTTTTTCAAGATCTGAAAGCATTAATGGGACACTGTCCTTACTCTCTGCAGGTCTCTCCAGAGGTAACGTTGTGCATATAATCTTCCACTGCATGGGTTAAGAGCTTAGAGCTATGGCTTTTGAAGGAAAAGCTGTATTGCCCTTCCTTCTAAGTTAAACTTTTGGTTTTGTCTTTCTCTTGAGATTCATTTATGTGGCCACCACTTCAGGCTAGTTTACTCTCAGGAGACCTTGTAAAACTTTTGTACTTCCTTCCAGCATCTTTTTGTATTTTGTCAGAATGACAAACAAATTAGAACACGGTGACAGAAAATTTACTTGACTTTGTCCTGTCACTGTAGGAAATTAATCTCCTATTTGTCGTGTAATAAGATTCTGCCTTCTACCTGGATGCTCCCTGCATTATTTTGTCAGCAGGACCCAAAGTTTACAACATAACCATCAGCTTGGTATGAGCTACAGAACACACCTGAGTGCCCTATCAATGAGCATTTCTATCTTGTTTTTTACCAGCCACATCAGCAAGAACTGCCCTCCTTCAATTTTAATTAGAAATACCTTGATGATATAGCTGAAAAACATCTCTAATTTCCATTAAGCAAAGCAGAAGCCTGTGAATAGTCAGGGTTCCAGCTGTAGGATGGTGGGACCAACATGCAAACTCTTTGGAGTCCACATTTGTCCACTGTCCACTGAGTGGAAAAGAATGCATGAATGTGGTATGGAGGCTTGTCTTTGTGGCATTTTTGAGGACTACAACCTTGCAACACAAATAGTTCTCCCTGCAAGAAGTGTAGCTACCACTGAAGTTTAAAGATGCTGGGAGAATATGCCAGAATAAACATGATTTTTTTTCTTGGTAGGTTCTGAATACTGAACTTGTCAGAGCAAGTCAGGGTGAGAATCACCGATAACAGCACTTGGTATTTATATCTGACACAGAACACTCACCAGTTAAGCTCAGATTACTGGTTGTGAATGGAATAGCAAATGGTTAGTTGTTTGGCTGCATTACAGTCCACAGCCAGAAAACTCCACCCTTCCCCAAATCTATTTACCCCTCTCTTTATAAAAACAAACAATAATAAAAAAATTCTTTGCCAACACATCCGTGTCCAGAATTCAAATTTAAGTTTTTAATTCTCCCCTAAAATGGCCCGAGGTGATTGGCCATTTTAATTTACGGTCATGAATTGTTTCATATTGCTCTCTAATGAGATGTATTTCATCACTCAAGCAACAAGTTCTTAAAGGTGACAGTGTTTTGCTTTTCAATAGATGCTATGCCAGATATAACTTTTATCCTGTAAGAGCTATCATTCTCCTGTCCACATTTGAAGGCTTCCTTGACTTTGTTGCTCCTAATAGCTGCAAGTCAATGCTTCTGACATGTCTGTTCCTCTCCTGATTGCACATAAGAATTTCAAAGCTGAAGCTTTCCCATCCAAAATATTTCTAAACATGGCTTAGTAGCTTGCGGAACGCATTTTAATATACGGGAAAAGAACTTAAACATTAATATTTGTAGACATAACCATGGTTTTTACAGTAGGTGGAAAGGGACAGGGAGAACACACACAGTGCTCCTTTTCATTAATTCATCTTGCTTTATGCTGTCTCTCCTTTTAAGTATTGGAATTTCCTTAGGAGAAGTTTGCAGGAGGCTGTAGTACTCACAAGGTGGCCATACTATTTTAGACCTATTTTGTTTACTGAAACAGCTTGCCAATTTGCAAGTGATTTGCCATTTTTTCCACTATCTAGAATGCCTGGTGCAGTCTATTTCACATGGGCATGTACTGCCTGCCTTCCATTAGAAAAATATTTTATAGAGGACAACACAACGTTTCAAGTATTTTGTTGATTTCATTGCACTCCATTGGACCAACATGATCCATGTGCGCATCTTGTTTCTCATTTACTTCCTTACATTGTTGTAGAAGACATCTATTTTGGCTAGATGCAACTATCAATCTATTATTTTCACGAATTTAGCAGTTTCAAATTCAAAATGCTACACAGCGTTATTCATTAAGAATTGATAGGAAAAAGAAAAAAAAAAAAGTAGAGAGATTAAGCACAAGGAAAACCCCCAGAGGTAAAAAACCCTCCCTAAAAATATATATATAAAAGGATGCAGGCGTGGAGAGATTGTTGCACTTCATCAACTGAGACAACTAGTACAATCATCCCTAGCACTGACCTGTTAATACTGAAATAATTTACATCCATCTGGAGGGAAGACTAAACTATGTCAGTAACAAAGGCTGCTGGTGGTCCCAAAAGGTGTTGTTTTGAGGTAACTCCCTACATTGTTCCATCCACCAAACTAGAAATTATACAGATCCAGCCCTAAGGTGTCACCAAAAGCTATTACCCAAATCAGCTACTGAATTACCAGGTTTGATGTGCAGTAACTATTCCATAAAAGACAGAAACAGGACAATCGAAATACACTGTTCTTCCCAATATTAAAGTCTGAGAAACTGTGCATAAAGTGGAGACACAGAAAGAGAAAGCTTTGCTGTTGTCTGTCATTAACAACGCTCTAATTGTTACAGCCCTCAGCACCAAGATTTAATTAAATAGATTCAAGCAGGCAGTCCCACGCCAGGAAAAGATTTCTGAAGCAGCATAAAGTCAGTTTTGAGGAAGGTCTTATTTTTCATGCCTAATCTACTATTTCCAGTTATTGTTTTCAATTCTTTCATGTCTGAGCGCTGCCATTAATGAAACAATTTGTGTTTACTGCTTTTTACAGGTCCCTCGAAAATTGACATGTTATTTATCTTCTCTAGAGCTAATAATGATAATACTAATATGCTAGTTATAAAGAGGCTGCGGTCCAGACAAAGCCAGTTAAATTTAGCTTTAATTCCAAGGACAGCAAATAAAGCTGAAAGTGTAATGATGCACAACTAAGAAAGCAAAGCACGTGTTTCCACAGCCTAACAGAAGATGAGCTAAGTGCAGCTACTACACCTAGCAGAGATTTAGGCAGTTCCTTTGTTTTTTATGGTAAAATCCTCTACCTTCCTCTTTTGCACTAGAATCAACTAAGTTCTCTATCTAACAGGTATTTGGGTACCTCCTGCGGAGTGGATACAGCTTCAGCAAAGTTTCCAGAATTAAGCTTAACTTCTGACAGGAAACATATTATTACCTGGAACCAAAGATTAGAAATGTACTTTAGGGAAGTTCACTTCTCCAGGATAAATTTCGCTTTGGTGGATAACCTTTTGCAGCTGTTCACGCAGATGCAAACTACAAGTGAGTGAGGGAAACGTGGTGCAGCTTGTCATGGGAATACGCGGCACAGATTTTGCTCGAGTGGCTCATTTGGATTCGTTGAATTTGAGTGGAATTTCAGCTGCATCATGTTTGAAAATTCCATTTAGCTGTAGTGTATCTATATGTTAAGGAAATGACATTTATTATAGTTACTTCTTTAGCTCAAGTTCTGCATTGGTATCAAACCATGAAAGGTCATAAAGACTCTTCCTCCCCCAAGACACAGTTCTTTTTAAAAGTACTTAACCTGAAGTGTAGGCAACTCACGTGAAAACCTTACTTTAAAAGCATGCAAGTAGAAAAAGGAAGCAATTTTTCCATTTCTGTTATAGGGCCATACTACAGAGGTATAGGTGATGCCAAATAACTTCTCTACTTCTGATTTTTTAACTGGCATTTCTGCATGTATCCTCTGAAAAACAGAAATCATTTAGGTAAATTACATTGGATTCGGCACGGCTCCAAAGGTGTTTCAGTGCACATCAGTTTCAAAATAGAACAACTATTTTGTAGCAGTAAGAAAGGTCTTGGAAGGCATTTTGACCTGAGGAAAAAAAGTAGACCACGATCAGTAGCTAAAGCTTCTTCACTAGTAGAAAATGCAGATTTAATGTATTAGAAATAATATTCCTAAAGTAAGCTCTTCCCCCGTAAAGGGCATCACCAAAATGCTTAATTTGACACACAAGGGAGTAAATGAGGAACCTGTTTAACAGTCTAATTTAATAATTTAATCTTAATCTGACTCCTTAAACAGTAATGTACAGAGACTAATGTTTTAATCACCCCAGGTCCAGAAAGCACCGTAAGCCACTTGTCGCTTTGCGCGTGGAAACAAAGAGCTCCCTTTTATCAGTTGGTCTAAACATGCAGGATTTCAGCGGGAATTTTCAGTGGGAAAAGGATATTTACACTACCCAGCTTTAAGGACTTCACGTACTTCCTTCCCTCTCCCCGTCTCCAGCGCCTGCCAGGTTTACATTTGCCGCAGCTATAGCACCTCTGTCTCCCCTGGGAACAGAACACCAGAAACGGGGTATCGCCTCCAGCTTTCTGATAAGCAGCAAGGAAACAGGATTTAAATTCACATGACAGGTACTCAGCTAATCATTTTTCATAAATGATAGCGCTATTATATTAGATACTAAACAGGGAAAATGTGTTTGTGTGTACAAACAGAGCCATTCATCTACCTCAAGTCATCTGCAGAGAAATATTTTAAGGATCAGGTTCTCATTCACTTTGTTGATTTATTTTTTTTTTTCTTTTCTCCACACACACACACGCAAAATTAAGATGCAAGATAACAGCATCAACAGTTCTGGTGAAACAACAACTGAAGAGAGTGATGTCAGAAAATACCACATGGTTTCCAACTCTGCTAAGGATTTATCTACTGAAAGATATCAGTGCCATCAAAACAGCGGGATAAGGAATATTAATATCAAACCAAGAAGTTGCCTTTGGAATGGAGAATGTTGGATTGGTAACTATGAAGACACCAGAGTTTCAAGTACATGGCTTCCCCCACATTTCCTACACTTAACAACTGTAGCTCTCATAAGCCACACATACCTGAAGATTCCTCACCCCGTTCCAACCACTGCAGGGGTATATGGAAGTTGCTCCTGGGGACAACTCTCCACGCGGGCAAATTTTAAACTGAATAGGTATCCGTCTGGTAGCTTGAAAACAGAGATATTTTGAATACTACACATCAATGAAACGCAAAGGTTTTGCATCTCTATGGGCATTTTAGAATGGGATATGAATAGTCTAAAGTTTTATTCTATATTGTATTATATTGACGTATGTGGAATTATTAACCCTGCCCAGCTGGATATAAGAAGAGGTGGAAATAGGAAGAGTGACAAAAATGAAACTTTAATCCTTGATTGGTGACAATGTGCTGTGAATTCCATGCAGCCCCATATTGTATTCCTTCAGCAGAATTAGTTACACAATGTTCTTGCAGTTTATCCTTTTCTTGTATGTGCAGTACGTTAAGTACAGCCCAATCTTATGACACGTCACTACATATAGACACTGTTCCCAGTGAAGTCTTTAGAAAGACTGAGACACTGAAGGGTAGTTAAAGCTCCTGCTTATTTGGTGTGTTTGAAAATAACTGCTCGACTACCTGTGGTCGTTCTCAGGTTCTGTTTCTGTGTATCTGTCCAGAATGGGTGTGTTAAAAAGATTCAATTTTAATAGTGGTATTCTGAAGAGTTAAAAAGATGTATTCAGAAATTCCTTACTTCGCTTGGACACTGCGATCCCTCTACTGCACTTGTTTACTTGTTTACACACCATGTGTCTGTTTTCCATTGTGATAATTTCCGCAGCGTATGGTAGTACACAGCCTTAATTTGTAACTCCTTGTTCAGTTCTTCTCAGTCCAGGAGCTGCGATCGCCAGGCCAAAAGCACAGGTAGAACTCAAACATCAGCATAACTTGAGCGTGAAACTGGAAGCGTGAGCCCTAATGAAAAGAAAAGGTTTGTTTAGACTTTCTAGAACGACCATACTGGTTTAAATGCAGGCATGATTCATTTTCTCTTTCTAAGCCTTTGGATAACCTCAAGTGCTGTGTGGAACCAGCTGTGCCTCTTCTGCGTAGCCCCTTAGTGATGCTGAGCGCTGAGACCTTCTGCTGTAAGATTTAGAACCTGTGACAGTTTATGGAAAGTAGAATTTACCCAGATATCCTTCCCCTCATATTACTTGGACAGAATGCCCCGTTTCCCAGTTTGTTTCCCTTCTTCACCACTGGCATCATTCCTACATCTAAATTACTGCATTAGCGCACTTCAGGATCTAAGGTCCTGCATTCATACAAAACACATACTAGAACATAAATATTTCTTCCAGTTTGGCAGAATGATAGGAAAAAAAAAAAGCAGAAAAAAAACCACTGGAAGAGGGGATTGAAACAGAGAAGGCAGATTAGACCATTCAGTGGAGTAATCCGCTATGGTGCTGGATACCAGCTCCAACCAGACAAGGCAAATGGGCACCAGTCACTGCTCCAATAAAGCCAGAAATCTAATTAGACACAGAGGGAAGGGTCTGAGCTGTATGAGATTGTCCCCACCCTGCCTCATGCCTTCACCAGCCCCCCCACCGCAGGCCTGCCAGGAGGTATCCTAAGGAAACATTGCTCCAAAGAACAGAATTTGTGCTGAAAATACTGTTTGCTAAAGCACATTCCCATTGTGCCTTTCAGAGGCGTTGTTTAAAAATTGATGAATAGCTTTTACTTTTACTGCCAACTATGCCTAAAAGCAGAGCGACGGGTTGGGGAAGTCAGAACCCCTCCAACACGGCGCTTATGGATAACTGAGGAACGTTCATAGCAGTGGTCCCTCTTATCTGAAGATGGATAAATTTAATATCTTGTACACCAATGGCAAGTCCCTCTGGGAAGACAGTAAAATGTATTAAAACTTTATCATTAGTAAATTTTATCGTTAATAAATTGCGTCAGATGAAGGAAGAAGGACTTGACTGTTGAACCTTTTATGATTTTGGTTCCCCCCAGTCGCAACTTTTCTTAAAATTTATTGAGCTTGTGCTACAGAAAATAGAAAACATGCTTAATACAAGAAGGGGCACCAGATGAATAAGACTCATAAGAATTTACTAGTAAAATAAAATAAAAATGATAACTAAACTTGATTATAGAAATCCATCACTGAATCAAACTAAAGGCTGGATTTTATTTTCTTTTCTTTATTTTTTTTTTTTTTTTATGCCAGTCCCATGTCAGGGAGGATGCATAAAACAAGTAATCAAAGCCAAGTATAAAAATGCACAGCTCTCCCTTTAGAAGTTCAGAATCATTAGGAAGGTAGGAAAGGCAAAGCTCTGTCAGATCCTTTTCTCTGCGTGGCTCCTAGCTGTGCCAAGGAAGCAGTACACAATAACAAAGAGGCAAGAGTAGGAAGTCTAATTAGTCTGCAAAGAGGTGGTTATTCCTTTGTAGTCTAATTGACACTGGACATACTTCAACACATTAATACACTCCCATTTTTGAAAGAAGAAGGGTGCTTTGTAAAAGGCTGGCATGCTCCCATCCTGCTTCTTTTGTAATGTATTATATTGTGGTCAGAAGTACTGCTCTTGGATACCCATCAGAGCAGCTTCCAAGACAAAATATACTTAAATCTCTTTT
>VXBJ01004137.1:397157-439154 GCA_013400055.1 Nycticryphes semicollaris
CTGTTTTTTGTTTTCCCCCCCCCCCCCCCCTCCTTTTTCACTGTATTTTATCCTGTAGATGGAGGGGAGGTGGTTGTGGTTGAATGCAGCGCTAAGTATGAGTGATAGCCCACATGTTTAGACAGTCTCAGGTAATTTGGGAAGATTAACAGATCTGGGTTTTACCTGGTGTGTGCAGTGGAGAATACTGTAGCGATTGTACTTCCCTTCTGAGCTCCAGAGGCCCTTTGGCAGCAGTATGAATACAATATTTAAAAAAGGATATGTGGAAATTAACTTCGCTCAGCGCCATATTCCCCATCAGAACCCAACAAATTGATTTCTAGGATTTCGGAGACCTAAAGCTAAATGGTCGGTGAAACTGGCAACGTTTCCTTGCAGTAATTAACCCATGTGTAAAACGGGCTTCTTTATGGAATCATAGAATCTAATTAGAGTTGGAAGCGACCTTAAAGATCATCAAGTTCCAACCCCCCTGCCATGGGCAGGGACACCTCCCACTAGACCAGGTTGCTCCAAGCCCCATCCAGCCTGGCCTTGAACCCCTCCAGGGATGGGGCAGCCGCAGCTTCTCCAGGCAACCTGTTCCAGTGACTCACCACCCTCACAGGGAATAATTTCTACATTACTACAATTATCATCATATCCTGAAATATGATCATACTTAAGAGTCTCTGCTTCTGAAACTTTGCTTGCAAAGGACATCATTAAAGATTCCACCTGAAATGACCACAACAATTGGGAAAGAACAAGAACACCTCCAAGTATTAGTAAATCCAGTTAGTGCACATTTGAAAAAAACATCTCCACTGTTTCATACACAATGACCCGCTCCACAAAACACTTCTCCTACCCCTTGTAGGAATCCTGTGTGGAACTTTCCCTGCAGACAGGAAAAAGTATAAAGAACTGCAGAACCATGAAGTAATACCAAAGGCCTGTTCAGTAACAAACATCGAACAGATTTACTAGAAATCCAGCTTACATAAGCAGCAAAAAGTGAGCACGGAGCATCTGACAGAAAACACTTCTTTCTCCTTTCTTTGCACAAGAGACTGAGAACTCACGATCCAAAGGAGAAAAGCCAACATGCACGTCAGTGATGGTCATACCGGAGAAAGGAGCTGTCGGCAGGAGCACAGGCCAAAATGGGCACTCTCCTTTATTTCATACCGCACTCGCAGTTTTGTGTTGGGAACCGGTTTAAGAGGAGCTCGGGGTTGATACTTTATCATCCAGGACGGCCGTAAAATGAATCAGTCAACGCTTAAAGCTCAGACAGTATTTAACAATGGGGCCATAAATTCCAGTGCCTAGCACAAATTCCAGTTTGGAATAATTAACGGGCTACCTACCTACATTCTCCTGCCGTTTTCAAATATGTACACTTTTGGAACTGCTCTGCTTCGTATTTTTGGGCTATCTACCACAGCTAAAGCAGTCCCACAGCCTACACTTAATGGAATAGAAACGTCTTCCTAGAGTTCACTTTCCGCATCGGTTTGGATGACAAATACTCAGGAGTCCGTTGTATCAGGTATCAGCGGGTTAAGCTTTGGTCTGATGGGCTGTTACAAAACTTCTAAATTAAAAAAAAAAATAAAAAAAATGATTGATCAGAGCAATATAATTTTATGCCAGATAGAATTCATTATGCAAATTTGGGTATTATCATCTAAAGGTCGGTATTAGGTTATGTTTATTTTTACAAAATTCATAAGAATTCTAGATGACAAATCTTCTGAACGCTCATCTATTTTCAAAAACAGTGTCCTGATGCATCTCTAAGAAATGCTTAAACTTTTGTATTAGCATTTTTGTCTCCATTCCACTCAGAGACACTTATTTTAATTTCTCTCTAGGCGTAAGAAGGTTACACACTTGTAAATGATCACTCAAAAAAACCTGCTTATGGCTTTTTCATTGCTTATTGCCTGGTTTCCTAGAGGAACCTAAAGCTTCAACATCAACATGGCCAACAGTATTTAATACACTTTAAGAAACACTAAATTCTCATTTGCAACCTTCTTAGTCACGTACTTCCATTTCATATCATTCAATCACCAAAAAAAAATAAAATAATAGTATCAATTTTAATTGAAAAGCCTCATATTAATACAGTATTATAATCACAGCTTGCTTTTTCCACCATTGTAATACAAAAGCCCTGAAGTTCTTTTAATTATTTTATAAACAGAAACAGAAAAACTGACTTTCCTCCTTCAAGTGCTGGAGGCTGAGGTTGGTATGAGTAGAGAGTGGCATTAGTAAATATGATCTCCAAATGAAATCAACTTTTGATTGTTTTATAGCAATGCCATAAATAGATCTCTCCATGGATCCATGTTCTTTCAACTGAAAAGCAGCTTTTCCAATCACAGTCTGACACCACAATAATATACACGGAATAATCTACAGTAATTCAGTTTGATACTGAAGCGCATGAAGCACTATACAAAACTGAGGCTGATGCCCAGGTTTGTACAGCCTTACTTGCAAAAAGGGTTTCAGACCTATTTATTCTAAATTTCCCAAAACAATTAAAAATATAATGCAAATCACTGCAAAGTATGCTATCCCAGATCAGAAAGCAACACAAACAATCCCAGATATTTTATCTATTAGGTCTCAGTCAACTAAAATGCTAAAGCATTTTACTTACAAGTTTCATACTACCCTTTTCACACCTGCTGTCAAAGACTCTACACTCTTAAAAGGATACAACCAACTTTAATGCATGCTTATATTTAATTTTCTTTTCCTGATCTTTTTGCTTTGAATATCAGACGCATTTTAGTCGCTGCAAAATAGTGCAGCTATAAAGGATACGTGGATTTGATCCGGCAGCTTGGAAAGAAATACAGATCACATAATATGTCATTAAAGTTATTACATAAATCAGACATGCTTTATGGTGTACTCAATTGTTATGTCACGTCAGTTAAAAGACTACTTATTCTTTCTTTTAAACAGCATAGATGGATTTTTGACAATCAAGAGCTCTATAATTGCAAGGGCAGACCTCATAAAGACTCAAAATTCAGTTTCCAAGCAATTTTAATTAAATCCCAAGTCTAAAAAGTCTCCACAACAAAGCAGACAGGAAGAATATTAGCTGGAAATATGAAGCTCTATGACACTAATACCAGAGATGAACCTATACCGCTTTAATGGCTGAAGAACAGGCCTTTTTTTCATTCTCTTAAGAAATGGAAGAGCTATGAAGTAAATCTCCCTAAAAGTTTATGTTGTTTAAAATCTTTGCCTCCAGTTGCAGGTTCATCTCTGATAAATATTAGTACTTTCTCTTAATTATCCATACATATACAAACTGTAAGCGTTCACACAAAAGGAGCAAGAACTGATAATCAAGAATACATGTAGCAGTCCATACAGTTGTGGGGAATTGGGTTGGAACACCATCAAAACGGCTCTCTGTGAAGTATCAAGAGATGTTCTTTCCAGCCAATTTTAAAACTAAATACAAATGTCCTCCAGTCTCCCTCGACTTTGACTTACGTCTCAGATAATACCCAAATAAGTTATGTATAGGAAAAAGTCCTTCCCATCGTGGATCTGTCAGCTTTCTCACATGCTCTCATTTCAGGAGGAAACCTCTAAACTTAGTTACCATTTGAAAGCTATTATACTTTTTAAATAACTGCTTGAAATAATACAATGTGAGTAAGAATTTTAACAGAACATCCTTATGAGCAAGTTGTTTTTCTTTTTTTGTGTTTTTTTACGGATTTAACATTTTCCCATTTCAATAACCTAAATATTGCAAGATGAATTCTAACTCTTGAGCAGTGTTCACAGTCCTTTCTTCAGTATTTGCGCTTACATCAACCCGCCACGTTCATAGGTCTCTAGCTCCACTGCTTGGAAAAAGAAAACAGAGATCCCTCCTGTACCATTAATTGCTATTATGACACCGAAACAGTGATTTCGTTGTCACGGGTGATGGGACTGAGACTGTCTTGTATAACTCCACTCCCCTAACAGGTACAGTAATAAGCTGTTAGTTCTTTAGGCAAAGGACATGAATCTGTTGAATGAAGGCGTCATTCTCTGCCTGTAATCAGTAACTTGAGGGCTTTCTGTAGATTCTGCACAGCCGTGCTCACGTCTTCATATTGCAAAGCACTGCCAGCATATTTGCAGTATTTCTGAGCTCTGGCAAAGTCCTCTGGAGTCAAGCGGACGTCCCCTGCAAAACCAGAAGTATGACAACGTTACTATAAAAGAAACCAGGCTGAGGCTTCCTTTCACGTGATTTTTATATTTGTGCTAGTATTATGAAAACCAGGCTAGTATTTGTGGTAACGTTACAAAGACCAAGTTATGGTGTTTCTTCCCCTCATTTTTCTTTCCGTTCATGTAACGCTTAACTTCTCTGCTGCCGGCATTAGGAAAAGTACAAGAGGATCTTTCTAAACGCTGGTATTTGTGTGAGCCAGTGCCTTTCAAAGGTAAGTCAATACCTTTGAGAAAGGTCCGCTCTTCATCTAAGGCAGCAAAGGAAAGCTTTTCAACAACAATACGTTACCTGTATTCATACTACGATCTGCAAGAAACAAGGACAGTGGGTCTTGTGTTTACAGGACAGTTACTTTGCTCTTTTCTTCAGGAATAATACATAGTCAGAAACGGTTCCTTCTCTACAGGAATAACATGTAGGAGCATTTCTCACCGGCATGTTTGACCACATTTTATATTTCTGTTTCATCCAAGCAATGTTTATGTGTCCAATTTCACATTAGATGACTGAAAACAAGATTGATCTCATTGAATGTGCCCATTTCTGTAATACCAGACAACACTAGCAAAAAATATTTTCATAATATAGTATTAAACCATTAACTGTTATTTATTAATCAGGGTATTTTCTTGACATAAGTAAAAACTTCGGGTATTCTGTAACGCTCAAACACATACATTCAATCTTCCAGAAAGCATAGAAGGGACTTATGCCCTAACTGGCAGAAGATTTAATATATGAATAGCATCACTGATACATGCGTAAAATAAAGCAGTTATGTTAATGTCCCTCCTTCCACCCACAAATTCATTGGGAGTTTTAAAAGTAATCCCAGGCCACCCCAATAATCTGTGGAGAAATTATAAAACCTTTACTCCTGTTCTTTTCTGAACAACTTAAATTGCAAAAGACTGGTTTTTATGGACATGGATAAATAATTATATGCAATACTAAAAAAATCATACATTTATTTAATAGGTGTTCTCACAGCGTCTTATAAGCAATGGACAGATTTAATAGTTTAATAAGAAAAAATGCATTTTATAGTGCACCATAGATTTTATATCCAATTGGTTAAACGAAGATTTAGCTAAGTACAGCTTTCTAATTGTAAGCAAGGACATGAGTAGACTTAAATGCATTTTTATGGTACAATTTCAGTTAGCTGAATCCCTTTCTTTCAAAATAAAACTGTTGTTAGCAGTACTGTGAGAACGTTTACTAAGGAATCTCAGCTCTTATCAGAAAATGTCTATTATATTTGCTTTTCCTTTCCCCAATCTCATTATTTAAGAACAGCTTTTAAACAAATACAATGGAAAACCTGGGAATATTGCAAACTAGACTGGTCTGCTGGTTTTCAAAACAACCCCAATAAAAGCTGAAGGGTAAGTGCTCATAAGATTAATTTAGGCAATTTTTAAAACATACTCTAGAAGTCTACTTATTTTCCCTTCAATAAATAAATATAACCACAAAATAACTGTTGAATATTGAGGCACGTGGTGGGCTCCTTATCCTTGCAATGCATATTGGTTAACCATTGAATAAGTAAAGTGAAGTCACATTAAATCTCTTAAAATACATACTCATGTGAGTAAATACACGTGAGAGAATGCATAAAAGCAAGCACACAGTTGGGTTATTTTACAACCTAAATAAAGTCGCAGACTAAAAGCAGCTGGGGTCAATCTGGGACCACATTATTGAACATCTTTAAGAAATTAAAAAGACCAAGTTCCCCTCAAAGTGGCTTTACGCTCTGATGCCAAAAGAAACTACAAAATCAGTCTTTAAAAACTGGCCAAGGCATCAGTCCAGTATTCAACTAATTTATTGGAAGGAAGCCTAAATTCACCAGTCTAATCTTATTTTTACAGTATGAGCTCTATTAATGTTTTACTGGCATAAAGCCTTATTTATTATGAAATCTACTTCAGATGCTATTATGACATAACTTGAGGGAAAAAAGTTAACAATTTTGAATTTATAAACCAAAGTTTACACAGTAAGGGTGTTGATCTTTTGATGTGCTCAGTGGCCTATTGAAGTCAGCACCTCACAATGGACCAGCAGAACAGAAATAAAACAGCTCTGTGTTCTGAAGTTTTAAAAATAATGTGAAACTCCACTATAACGTCCGTACTTACATCAAAGGTATAATCACAAGAGGTAGCAGTGGGCTCCAATTTACATATTCTAAGGGTTTGGAGACAAGAAAAGCAGCTTTGCAGAAAACTATCTCCTGATGGACACAATTTGACCATGAGCCAATAATCTGCCCTTGTGGCAAAGAGGGCTCAGGGCATCCTGGGGTGCATTAAGAGGAGCGCTGCCAGCAGGTGGAGAGAGAGGATCTTGACCCTGTATTCAACACCGGTGAGGCCACATGTGGAGAACTGTGTCCACTTCTGTGTTGCTCAGAATGAGAGAGAACGACACCCTGGAGAGAGTTCAGTGAAAGGCCAAAGGTGATGAAGGGACTGGAGAATCTTACGTGTGAGGAGAAGCTGAGAGAGGTGGGATGGTTCATCCCGGAGAAGAGAAGGCTCAAGGGGATCTCATCAATGTATATCAATACCTGAACGGAACGGAGGGTGCATAGAGGACATAGCCTGGCTCTTCTGTGGTGCCCAATGACAGGATGAGAGGTGGTGGGCAAGAACTGAAACACAGGAGGGTCCTGTCTGAACATCAGGAAACACTTCTTACTGTGAGGGTGACCGAGCACTGGCACAGGTTGCCCAGAGATGCTGTGGAATCTCTGTCCTTGGAGAGATTCAAAAGCTGTCTCAGTGCTGCAAATTAAACCATGGGGAAAGTACAGGCGCAGGAGGAGACACAAAAGACGTGGTCGAGAGCAACCTGCTTTGCAGGACCCTTGCTTGAGCAGAGGGGTTAGACCAGATGTCCTCCAGATACCTCAACCACCCTGTGATTCTGAGCCATGAAAAGCCCAAAACCACTGAGATGGGCAAAGTATACTGTACTTATCCTGAAACAAACCTGCTTCTGTGTTAATCTGAAATTATTAGCACAGCAGTTATAAAACAGAATCATAGAATAGTTTGGGTTGGAAGGGACCTTTGAAGAACATCTAGTCCAATGTCCCTTACAATGAGCAGGGACATCTTCAACTAGATCAAGCTGCTCAAAGACCCATCCAACCTGCCCATGAACGTTCCCAGGGATAGGGCATCTACCACCTCTATGGGCAACCTGTTTCAGTATTTCAGCACACCCATTGTAAAAAATGTCTTCCTTGTATTTAGTATAAATCTACCCTCTTTTAGTTTAAAACTGTTACCCATTGTGCTATTGCAACAGGCCCTGCTAAAAGGTTTGTCCCCATCTCTCCTGTAGGCCCCCTTTAAGTACTGAATAGGCCACCATAAGGCTTCCCTAGAGTCTTCTCTTCTCCAGGCTGAACAGCCCCATCTCTCTCAGCCTGTCCTCATAGGAGAGGTGCTCCAGCCCTCTGAGCATCTTGTGGCCACCTTCTGATGTGCTCCACCAGGTCCATGTCCTTCCTGTGCTGAGGACTCCAGAGCTGGACACAGTACTCCAGGTGGGCCAGGTGGGGTCTCATTAAAGCGGAGCAGAGGGGCAGAATCACCTCCCCTGACCTGCTGGCCATGCTTCTTTTGATGGAATATAGCTGGCTTTCTGGGCTGCAAGCACACATTGTAGGCTCATGTCCAGCTTCTCATCCGCAAATACCTCCAAGACCTTGTCCTGAGGGATATTCTAAAATCCCTTCATCCCCCAGCCTGTATTAATACCAGGGGTTACCTCAACTCAGGTGCAGGACCCTGCGCTTGGTCTTACTGAACCTCATAGCTGAAACATGACAGACATAAGGAATCCATAACAGACGTCAGAAGCACAATTCTTTTAGTTTAAGAGAAACACGAAGTGAAACCCAAAAGATGATTTGACTAGAGATGCTGAAAATCACGTTAGGGGAAAAAAAAAAGCTGTTTTAGAACGAAAATGATGTGTATTTTACATGAGGCATCTGCTTCCCCTTGGTAACCCTTTTCCATCCAGCAGATGTTTTTCTTTTTTATGAAGTTGCCCAAATACAAGGCAGCCGATTTAAGAACATTTTAATAATGCAACTTTGTGTATAAAAACAGTGATTTCAAGGGTAACTGAAGTGACTTTTGAAACAAGATGCTCTTCTTTTTCCTGTTAAAGCGTTTAGGGTACTTGAAATATAAATTCTCAAAGACTTTTTTTCTTACGATCATGGAAACATGGAAAATGCCAAATTATTATTTCTACTTTATGTGTAGAAAATCAAACATTATTACACAGGCAACTAGAAGGGACAAATGGTTTCTCTATACTATGCCACCTGTGGAAGGGAGCATATGGTAATGTAAGAAGATTTTATAAAAACCCCGTGTAGCACAACCATGAATGCACTTAAGTGTTAGCAAAATCTAAGGGTAATAAATTTTTTTAAGCAAACTACACCAGAGAAGTGCACACACACATTGTACAAAGTTGCTGTGTAGTTGCTACAGGCTGGTGTCAGAAACATTAACCAATGCTTAATTGCATGAGCTTTGACACCCAAAGTCAATGTTCAACTCTGAACTCCTGCTTCCGCAGGACAGGACAATTATTAAAGGATTCACACCCACTAAAATCAAAAGGAACACTGTTAATTTTCTTTTGATAATATATTCCAGTCTTTTCCATGAAAAGTTTCTCTCCCACCATAGCGTTAATCAAATCCCTTCTCCCGTGTTATGGGAAGGAAAGAAAATATATAGTTTATTTTTAAAATATACATTTGATCTTCTACCAGAAGGAGTCTTGCAGGAATATGTGGAATATCCTGTTTGGCCATGACTATACTAGTACATTGAGCAGTGCCAGGGAATTGGCCTCAGCACTCAAACTTGACTGTCTACACTGTCAAACTGCTGGAACAGACTCCAGTATGGTTTTGGCCCACGCAAACTAACACTTTCCCAAACAATTCCTGGGCACGACTTGTGGTTAGAGCAGGCCAGAGACCATTCAATATTGGCAGTTTTCACAAAATAAGGTTTAAATATTTAATAGTATGGATGCGGGTGGTTCTGTGCCAGCTGTTCTCAGTGGCAAATATTTACAGGCATATTTAATTTATTAGTATAGACACAGACATGGTGTCTAAATCATGGAGCAAGTGTACTTTGTGCTCTGCTACCTCTGTGGATCTACTGGGGGGCAACACTGACCCCTCCTCCTTCCCATCCAAAGGAAACTTCAGTTTCATAGGAATGGTGTGTACCAAAGTCTAACCTCAATACGCAGCCAGGATTTATCCCAACTCTATATATTGCAACTCGGGAACCAGGGCAGGGCTGCTGCATCCCACAGTTTAGTACATCCATTGTGAGATACAGGCATTTCTACATGTCCTTAGAGGTCAGGAACAAGGCTGTCATGGAAGAGAGCACTGGTGGCATGAAAAGGACTCCTTGGCAGCATGAGCAGAAGAAGGACATTTGCTGTAACTCTTACACATACAGCTAAAGGGAGGATGCTTTGGCTAATGACCAGGCATGCATGACAGGATGGTGACTGGTGAGGACAAACCCTTTCAATTTCTTCCAAGCTGCTTAATGCTACACATGCAAACAAAACTGTTACCGTATCTCTGCTGACTGACATACCCCTTACGTCCTCTCACACTCCTGCATAACCGAGAGCGGATTTTCTAAGCTTTCAGAACTGAGGATCTGCAGGAGCTGTAGCATCTCTCAGGGTGCACTTTTGCAAGACTCCCTCATAAGAATCTAACACTTCAAGCTGTTACAAGACCCAAACTTGTAGTGACACAACAGATGCGTGGAGGAAGAATTCAGGCATGCAAATCCTCAGGTTAGATCACCTTAGATCAGTCTTAATCTCTTAATTACAGGATAGTAGTTATTATCAATTCTTACAAACACAGGGTATCTTAGTTTACTCAATTCTTTTTTATTTATATTTATATATTTCTTAAACCAGGTTACCACAGGTAAGCGGTGAGAGGAAGCGATGCCCTGATACTATCCAGCTATTGAATAATGGAACTTCTAGTACTTGATGAAGAATTGAGGTTTAAATCAAAATTATGACATTTTTGACAACTAGAATTAAACATTCCAACCAAGAAACAATGATGATTAAAAACTTCAGAGTAGCTATCCAAAAACTTATTTGAATGACTGTCTGGAGCATCACGATAAGCTGGTTAAACATGAAGCAACGCAGAATTCACTTTCCAACCAGCAGTTACTACAGTAAAGCTTCAGTAAAGCCTTTGGCTGTTTTGGCTGAGGTGCTACTGAAAGCCCCCACAACAGCCCCCATAACTCAAAAACTATCCCCAAGTTTAAATGGTTCAGCTACAGGTCTGAGGGTCTTGTTTTCAATAAAACAAGCTGTCACCTGAGACATTACAGTCACACGCCAGACTATAGGATGTGCCTTTTATTCTTCAAGAGAATACTAAAGGCAAACACGTCCCTATCAAAGGTAAACTTTGTTATGTTTATCTTTTTAAGACATCTACAAAAAATGGCTTCTTAATATATTGAGGGCTATACCCCTAAGGATGGTTATGATGGCGGACTAAAACCAAGCTAAACAATGAATTCCTATTAGAGCGTTCAATTGAATCAAAAATGCTTTTCCAGGAAAGCTGGTATTTCAATAATATACTAAAATAAAATATCTAACTATTTTTAAGTTACAATATACAGGAACGTACCTATCTAAACTCAGTAGTCATAACGGGCAGCATTTAACTGTACCTAGTATGGGAACTTCACATCAGGATTTCTCCACCTTCTCCTCACTCGACACCCATGTTGCCAACAAAAATCTGACTGTCACCAACAGCTGTAACTTAATCTGTGTCTCTATTCCACAGTCAGAAAAATTTCCTAGAAAACAGTTAACAATTTGCTCAACTGTACATCAGTGTTCAAATCAGAATCTAGGATGATCCCAGCTTTATTGTCAGTCACTACTCTTTCAGGGGCATGGTTTCCCTAAGGTTATATGCGCATTTCAAAGTGTGATATATGCAAGCAGCCATAAAACACACGTAATATAGGTTATCGGTGATTTTAACATCAAAGACAGATGACATTTTAAAATGTAAGAGCCTTGATTACATGGTACATCAAAATGACATCATTAGCAGTATCTTAATAAATGATCATTTAAGACAGGTACTCCTTGGAATCAACAAACACACATAACAATTATGCTGCAACAGAAAACACCACTGGAATGTTGCAAATAGTTAATGGAGTGAATAAATAACTTAAAATTTCTTCTACAGGGTCAGTAGGTAAGTAAAAGGAACGTGTATTCATTAACAAAAATATAATTTAGCAAGACCATCAGGAATTTAGGCTTTGCTAACTATATAAGAACCTCATTGCAGAAGCAAGAATATAAATAACAAAAGCCTAACACAATGCTAGCTCATTGATTTAAAAAAGTCCGCTAGACAACACTAATCATACACTGCAGCAAAGCTTTCAGTAACTATTAAACTCTCAGCAAGACAACCTTTAGATAGAATCATAGAATTGTCTAGGTTGGAAAGGACCTTTCAGATCATCTAGTCCAACCATAACCCTAACTCTGACAAAACAAGACACCACTAAACCGTGTCACTGAGCACTCTGTCAACCCGTCTTTTAAATGCCTCCAGGGATGGTGCCTCAACCACTTCTCTGGGCAGCCCATTCCAAAGCCTGATAACCCTTTCAGTGTAAAAATTGTTCCTAACAGCCAATCTGAACCTCCCCTGGCACAACTTGAGGCCGTTTCCTCTTGTCCCATTGCCTGTGACTTGGGAGAAAAGACTGACCCCTGACTCTCTACAACCTCCTTTCAGGGAGCTGTAGAGAGCAATAAGGTTTCCCCAAGGGTTTGGCATGATACCAGTCATTACAGACACTATCCATGCCACACTGCTTTTCTGGTTTTCCTGAATGATGTCCACTGTCTTCAGAATTTCAGAATTGGTGGCAATCAGATAACGACAACATAATTTCTCAAACTTCCTTTTTCAGTGGAAGGGAGACACACACATGGCACAGAGCTTCCACGTACCGACACTACAAATGCCACCCCCTTACCTGCAGACTGAGCGCTGTAAAGGGCAGGATCGACCAGAGGAATATTCTGAGGAGCAGGCTGAATGGTGTTACTTGTCACTCCTGCAAAGCAATGCAAAAGAGAAAAAAAATTGGACTTGGGTTATTTTTATTTATAGCCTTTAAATGAAAGCAGACAAAATAAGGAATCAGAACAGGTAAACCTCATGGTTCAATGATTTTTAAGCTACGAAGTCGAGAGCTGCTCAGAATCACAGAATCTCAGGGACTGGAAGGGACCTTGAAAGATCATCTAGTCCAAATCCCCTGCCAGAGCAGGAACACCCAGAGCAGTTCACAACACCTAGAGCAGGTCTCAGCTCCCCAATTCTGAAAGTCTGTACCAAAGAATTTCAAAGCCCTCACTTCAGACTACGAATGTTTTATAAAATAACAGAAGAATTTACATGCTGTCATTCATTTCATTGGAACAGTATTTCATAGAAGTTTAATTTCAAGAATTTTAATTTTCAAGAAAAAAGGACATACTAGTCCAAAAGCCATTGGTTGCTCTAGAGTATTGAGGAAAACCTGTTAAAGAAGAGTAGGGGGAAACTTTTATATTTGAATTCTAAATCCTACCATTTAGTATCAAAGTCCCCATTACTGTATTTTTAAAGCCCATGAGTGCCATCTCAGACCTGCAAACTATCTCCTTCCTAATTCCTTCCGAAAAAATCGGTGAGAATAAAAAAAACAGCTGGATTTAAAAGGGAAATGGTGATGCTAGAAGGAGAAACATCACTTTACACTCTGTGAAACATTCTGTGGTCACATTTTAGACACTCTCATTTTCATTGATCCAAAATCGTATTTTTGCAGTTATGTCCAGAACACACCAGACTAATCTAAAGTTATTTCTACAACAACTGCTATGTCGAAGTTTTCTAAATTATCTCTTTTTTTCATGGAATGACTGCTGGGGTTAAAACTATGTAACACAAAAAGTTATTGTATTCCAACAAGATATGTATTCCATAATTTTCAGACCCGGTAAAAACAAAGAGCTAGACATTTAGCAAGGCTGAATGTAAAAACAACACTCTCCCCGTCCCAGACCCAAAAAACCCCACCTATCTGAAGGATTTCCCTTTGATAAAGCTGAAAAAAAAAAGAGCATCCTGAACTTTTCATAGGGTAAAGCATTTTTAAAACGAGAGAGCAAAAGAAAAGGAGATGTGTGACAAAAACATCTCATATGTTCCGCAATATAAAAATGTATCTGAACAATCCAATGATCATCAGGATTGAAATCAAGAGCTTTTTGATTTTTTTAGTCTTATTAAACAACATTATAAAAAGGTAATATGAAAAAGTTGTATTCACAAATCATTTTATACATATTTAATACAGCAACTGGGAAGAACTTTGGTTTTTAAAGAACCTGGGTTTGGTCCAAAAATGACACAAAAGATAAAACAGCCACACCCCCGAGAAGGATGCAGGGGCCAATATGTTTAGCAGTAGGGACAAAATCTCCATTAATAATATTTTTTGAGGTCAACCAGGCATGATTGTGACAGTGTTGCTGTAACAGTTTCAACACCCTGTTTGATACATCTCCACACAAAAAGTAAGAGTCTACCTGCGCAGGCAAAGTTGAATATGAAATGAAGTAATATAATTTCATCTAGCAAATGAAAGATTCAAACGGTGTTTCACAGTACAGATGTTGCAATGCATGATTCTAGAAAACAAAAAAAAACCCTGCTGCTTGCAGGAACACTCACTCTTTCAGTCCGTAGATCTCTTCTGGCAAAATACTCAAAAATATGAATTACATACTTTAAAAAGCATAAAAACCATGAAAAATATATTTCCAATGGCATTTTAAACACTGTTAATTTATGACGTTGATTCTGCCACCTATACTATATTCCTTTGTATGTCATGGCAAGAGGGCTAGAATTCGCCTCTCAGTAAAAGCATGAATTTTTGGGGTGGGATTCGGACATACCTGTGTTGTGAGGTACTTCAGCTGGAGTGTTGGCTGGTGCGTGGGCACCTGGGGGTATGTGTATGCCAGTGAAATTACTAGTTGGGATGGTGTTAGCTTCATACGTAGATGAGGATGTAGGCTGAGTAGTTCCTCCACTGCTGACAGAAGATGAGCCTGGTTCTTCCCTTTCGGCATCTGCCAAGATGAGGCAAAACAGGAGTTGCTGCAACTCTTCCGTACAAACACTTGAAAATCTAGGCTTTCTTTTAAAACCACCTTTCAAATTTTTGTTAGGAGAAAAATTGCGATCGCAGCGCGATGTAAAACATTTGTCAACCCAAACCACATACGGTTGATTTGACAAAGTAAAAAAAGTAACATACCATAGGATGAAGGTCTAGAAACTCATATACTTTCAAAGATCTCTCCTGTTTGAATTGAAGGATCATCTCATCACTGCTCCAAATATAAACAATTTGTCTTATAATTACAATCCTTTATACTTCTGTGTACTGCGTCCGTGTCAGTCGACCAAGATACTACAAACATGCAGTAATCTTTATTTTAATATATACACAGAGTATGAAAAACTTATATATTTGACTTGAAAACTCTTTATAAAGACAGCATCAATCCATTAGCCCATATCAATTAAATAAACCACAAATAAATAATAAAAAAGAGGTACTTTGGGAAAGTAATACCAAACAAGAAAATGAAATGCAGATCAGCAGAGTCATAACTGTATCCACAACAGTTAGAGCACATAATGCCCTCTAAGAATAATGAGGTTCAATATATCCCATAGCATGTACAAAGAACATATGTATTATTTTTCCATCTAGTCATGCTCTCAAGGCTCTAGTCTACTTTACTCAATGTTGCTTTGAGGATTGCAAAAGTAATGGTCCAGTTGTATGATGCTAATGTTATGCAAGTAATTTAGAAGATGGTGGATTTCTGCTCCTTAATTTGAATCATAGAATACATGAATTCTCTTCAGTTTTAAAAAGCTAATTTACTTTTACAGAGTATGTGTTGATGTCTATCAGTAATGTCAGGTGGAATGAGCACAGTTTTGGGTATGGCTTTGTTAATAGCTCGTTCTTGAAAGGGAACCAAAGGAATATGGGAGCACAAAACTCGTATATGTTTAGAGCTGGCAAAATAGATTAATTCTTTATGATAAATAGATTAATTCTTTATGAAATTCACACTGATCTTCAACTATACAAGAGTATGTGTCATGCAAACACCTCTACTGCTTACTAAGTAAACAAATATCAGAATTTTTCCTGTGTAAGGTCCTCTTCCTCACAGGAAAAGTTCAGTTACTACTTTTACTAAAAATGACAAAACACCTTCTAATTCACAATATGATTTACTACAACAAAAGGCTTGAATGCAGAGTAAAATCAACAGTATTCTCATTAGGACTTTTTAATGGACTTGAATAAATACACAGTTGAAGAATATATTTTTGGTTTATATTGCAAAGTTGCAGTAGTTTACTTTCATTCAGGACATCCAAGTGCTAATAAATTCACAAATCCCCCAAATCCACAGTCCAGTACGAAGAATCTTTATATAAAAGTATTAAAATGTAAAGCAATGTAGAAGCAAAGTTCCATCAGAAGCATCAAGCACTGCTAGCAATACTTCATGTAAAAACACAGAACATTATAAAATGTATATTATTCTTGTGAAAATGACTTTCACTTGCTGCACCCAGCAATTCAGGCTGTGATTTTATGAAGCTATTTCTGACATACACAAACAAACATCTGGCAGATTTCTGGAAGGCAAAGGATATCTTAAGGTGCCAGATTTTTCCTTTACTTTATTTTTTGCTAACAACTCATATTGCAGTACCATGTGGCTTACATGCATGGAAGTAAAATTAAATGTGTTAAAGCTGGCAAAAAGAAAGTGAGATTCAAAGCTAAACACCAGATATGCTACCTTTTAAATAATGTAATGTTAGGAATAAGCCATTGGTCAAATGCTGTATTTTAAAATGTCTCTGATGTTAGCCAAAAGAATTATTCTAAAAGTTTCAGAATATAAACTTTAGTTTAACAAAATCCCAGAGACTTACTATATCTAAGATTAAGGAAATATGTACACAAAACACTCATCACACTGTCCAGAGGTGAGGCTGCCCAAGTTTACATGTGCCACTATTATCAACGATTTATAGCTTGGTAAATTGTAGCCATAAAGATGGATTTTCCATGCTGGGTGTCTGTCTGAAGCTGGTATGTTGAGAAGGCTGTTGTAAAAATTACTAAGCCACTTTTGAGACTTGCGGAATGGGAGAAAATATGCTTTTATTATACTTAGTATCTAAATTAAGATAAATTACCCGTAAATTCTTATCCAGACGTAAACTGTTAATGCATTTATTCCTTTATTCTGCTCCCTGCAGCTTCCTGTTGCCCTGATCTGGCTCTTCAGTCCAACTGAGATTTCCCCCTGCACCAGGACTTCACATCCCCTATCTCCAACCTCAGACTTGTGTCTGTCTTGCACTGTCTCCCAATCTTCTCTCCAACAGATTCTCAGATTCAGCCTCAAAATTCCTTACTGGATAGTTCATGGTCTCTAGTCACTCCTGTAAAGGCACAATGCTGGAGACAATGCTGGTCATGGAGGATGGGAACTCAAATGGTTAAAGTCTGGCAATTTTCTAAACCAAACCCAAAAAAGTGTTGGAAGTGCTGACCGCCCTTAATAACGGCGCCTGTAAGAGGCAAATTCACAAAAGGGCAATACACTTTTTAATCAGTTTTATGCATCAAGAGATCAAGCTCAACTGTTTGATTTGCTCATTATGCAATTGGCAAATGTTAAACTCTGTTAGACATAAAAGTAGCTTTGTTTAAGTTAACTCTTTTTAGGTGTTTAAAGTGCCCAAAAGTCATCAAAGCAATGTAACTATTCTTTTGGCAAAGTAAATATTTAAAATATTCTTTATCAAAGATTAAAGTATTAGAACCATTTTTGAGATATGCGCTTACAGTACTTGGGAAGAGGGTTTTTTTAACAGCAATGCTACATAAAGAGATTTCAGGCTGCTGGAAAAGAACATTTAAGCCAACAGACTGTTAAGTTCTGTGGTTAGAACATCCATAACATTATTGGAAAACAAATCTTTTCCAGGGAATGGGAATGAACACTAGAAAAATTAAGAGAATTAATTTCTCATAAAGCAGTATTAGCCTAGAATTTAAAGTTCTTGGCTATTTGCTTAAGAATGCTGAAAGAGTAGGCTGTGAAACAGGGACACAATTGTTTCACGTTCAGTTTCAGCTCCAGCTGAGTTTCTTGTCTTGGAACCTCATCAGCCTTTGTGCTTGGATCCCAGCATAAGGAATCCATGTGCTCTTTAGATTTTCCTCCAAGCTACAGTATATTCAAACTATCTGTTTGTTTGTTTGTTTTCCATTATTATTTACATATTGAAGGCCAGACTTTGTGGAATAAGGCTGTCCAAAGATACTTTCATATAAATCAAGGATTCTTGGAGCTTAATGACATTCCCTTGTGTAGTGTAAGGGAGCACCAATTATTGTGACTTAACTTCAGCAGCCCAAAGCACTAAATTTAAAACTTGCAAAATTTTGAAGGAGTTCAGACTCTTCCTATTCCCTGGAATCTTATTTTTTGAGACCCCACAGAATTAAAATGGTAATCTATTAATTATAATCTAACCCCATCTTTTTCTCATTCTGCTGCACTGTTTCTCTTTAGCTTGAGATGTTTCTAAAAGATGTTCAGTGTAAGATTCCACTGGAACTGCTTTTTAACTATATATGTATTTATATATATGTGTATTTTCCCATAACATTGAGAAATGGACTCAAAAATCCATCAACTTTTCATATAGTGTTCTTTTTACTAGTTGGGACTATAAAGGTTTCCTGGAATTCCATAATATAAATGTAAAATACTTATTATATATTGCAAGGGAAGTGGTGATACTGAATGTATTTTACTATAGATGTACCATGACCATTGAGGAACTGTTTCACATTTGAAATTACATTTTTAATTTTTTTTTTCCATAAGTATAAAATCTTGCTGGATGACCTAGGGCTACTGCTAAGTGACCTTTATGTGTACTCTACGACTCGTATTCCAACTGCGTTAATAAATCAAGCATGTCATTTTAAGGTTTCCATGGTGGCATCCTGACAACAGCATCCATAAATCCAACAGCAGAACTCCATAAAGCATGCCTATGTTACTGTAAAAACATCTCCAGGAGTTACAGTACGGTTTTCAAGAATCACAAAGAAAATAACACTTTGGAAAAAAACGGTAATTTGTCAAGCTACAGAGACCCAGTTTCACTCTGTTTAAACAGACTTTTTCCACTTGCAAGGGGAGGAAGAAAATGAGCAAGCAGAAAGGAATGGGGAAGGTTCGGTCGTACATTCAAACAATGCTGCTTTTCTTCTTACGATGCACAAGGCAAGAATTGCCACTTCTATTGATTCTTCCAATAAAAATTAATTTGCATAATTTTTTTTTTTTGTCTTGGTTGTGTAAAGCATTATGGACACCTACACTACGGAGCTAATTTCCAAAAATAAACACCAGAAAGTATTTTTCATTCCGTTGCTCAGAAAAGTGTGAGAGATTCTTTTACTAAATGAAATACAATTCAACGAGTAAAAAGATATTGCCAAATGATAGTTATTGGAGGTTCCCTATCTGTAAGGATGTTAAAATTTTTGGGTCACTCGTCATTTGTGTCCTTTTTAAGTTGTAGACCTAATTTGTTACTGAAAGCAACAGTTTGCACCTACGCATGCTACTACTTGTAATGACCTGCAATGAAAAGTAAGGATTTGAGATAAATCTGAATTCTGCCTTCCCTCCTACTTGAGTTTCTTTTGCAGCCTTAAGCAAATCAGGTACCTTTGCCTCCACACTAATAAAATGCTGAGGAACAATGACTGCACAAGCTGCAAACCCAGGTTTTTAGCAAAAGCTCTGTAATCTTTGCTCAGAAATTCTATTTTTGCAATGGTTTAGAACTCATAATTCATGCCACAATCTGGTGAAATTTGTAAACATTATCACATTATGAGCTAGAGGACAAAAGAACACTCATTTAAAGCCAGAAATATTTAATTGGACTATTCATTACATTTATTGTAACTAAAAGATTTTTTCTCATGTTGTCTTTTCCCATAAATTATCGAACTGGCGTAATATGACTTACAAAGATGTGGTGATGTTTGCAGCTGGAGTTGCATAGAATCATAGAATGGTTTGGATTGGAAGGGACCTTAAAGACCATTGAGTTCCAACCCCCCTGCCATGGGCAGGGACACCTCCCACTAGACCAAGTTGTTCAAAGCCCCATCCAGCCTGGCCTTGAACCCCTCCAGGGATGGGGCAGCCACAGCTTCCCTGAGCAAACTCTTTTCAGTGCCTCACCCCCCTCATAGCAAAGAATTTCCTCCTGCTATCTAACCTAAATCTACTTTCAGTTTACAACTGTTACCCCTTGTCCTGTCACTATGGTCCCTGATAAAGAGTCCCTCCCCATCTGTCTTTTAGCCACCTTTAAGGGGCTATAAGGTCCCCCCGGAGCTTTCTCTTCTGCAGGCAGAACAGACCCAACTCTCTCAGCCTGTCCTCACAGGAGAGTTGCTCCAGCCCTCTGAGCATCCTAAATTTCTCTTGCTACAGCTGTGTGGGCAGTTAAGAAAACCGCCTTGATTTTTCACTGTGTGTTGAAGAAGAAATCAATTTGCTAATGCTTCACTTCAAACGTGCCTGGATGGACTGGAGCATTATTCAGTGGGTAAGAGAGCCATTGCAGGGCATAAGTCTGTAGGGCAAGGAAAACACAGAACAGTAACACTGTTTCAGCAGTTTAAACAAAATCAGTTTTCTACAGTATTCCATTTGACTTCACAAACCTTCATACGTATCTGTGAAGTCTGTGGATCTGTACTTTGGAAACCAGGTGACATTTATAAAGTTGAGAAAGCACACGGCAGCTCCCCTTTGATTGTTTAGCTATTTTTAGTAAAAATACACATGATGAAATAAGAGAATGGAGCTGTCTTTCTCAGAATAGGTTAGGATGTGATCCCTGTGCTCTCCTAAGTCTACGTAGTAGGTGTTCTTCACGGAGAGGCCAGTTTGTGTTTGCTCACCTCGGTGGTGCCCTTTTTCAAAAAGCTCAACGTGAGAAATGTTTGGATGTCCCTAAGGTTTCTTACTGAAGAGCTGAGATTATTACATTAGCAGGAGAGTTTGGACTATTTAATGGCACCGAGTGCATTAAATAGAAGATAGTAAAAGTTACAATTTGGGAGGTTTAAAACAACCTGTTCTGATGCACATTCATTCTGGCAGATGAATGTCCTTGGAAATCATTCTCTAATGGTTAAGGAGGTAACTTTGAGGAATCCAGTACAGGAAAGTCAGGTAGCCAGAAGAACACAGGGGGTAACTGAAAACATGAGGAATAGGGGGATGAGTGAGAAAGTGCCAGAAAATCCAATCTAAAAAGCGTAGGACATAAATGTGTTTTGAAAATCACATTATTATATGGGGAGGAAGGGGTTGTCTCAGGTGTTTGCTTTGAAGCCAAATTCATCTACGATCACACCATTTTTGACTCCTATTTAACTTCTGAGAGAGGATCAACTGGCAAAGGGATCATAACTTTACAGAACATATTTCAAAGGAGGACTGTGAGCAGCGTTAAAGAAATACATGGTTCTGGCCCAAAGGCGACAATGCCTTGTTAGACAGTAGCTGTATTCAAAACAGTAATCTCCACTACAGAGGAAAGAAAAAAAATAATAATTAATAAGTCAATTGACCAGTAAGGTCCAATAAAAATAACAGTTGGAGAAGCAAAAAAGAAAAAGCAGAGGGCAGCCCATCGTGACTGGAACATTAAACGGGACAGCTGTGCTTCCTGTGGGGTGCTCCCCGCAGATCTGCGCAATTCACCATTTCGGTTTTGGCCCGGCCCTCTGCTCTTTTTAACAGAAAAAGGCAAACACATACCGAAGCTCTCTCCTTCCATCCCCATAGGCCCGGGCTGAGGAGTCTCTCCATTCTTCAGGCAGTTATGAATGTACGCTGCCTTCCACCTGGCATATTTCCTGTGCTGGGCGTTCTGGGGAAGGGAAAAGGTCTCCCATTTTAACTACTCACTTCCATGAATTAATGCATTCAAAACAGAAATACAGGCAGGTTTTCCACCCTGAGAAGAGATTATAAAACTAAACTGCTTTCTTTGCTATCATTAGGCACATCTTTAAAGTTAAAGTACACATGCGAAATTAATCAGGGAATTTAAAAATAACAGAAAAAGAACAGAACAGCTCCAATAGATCTCAGCATGAAAGGAAAATGTGGCGATCTTTAATTAGTGCAGCATGTCAGGAAAAGGAAATGAATTATATAAGGACCATCCAGTGTGAAAGATGGAGCACTATGTAGTAATTACTGATCTGAAAAAATAAAGGGAATTTCCTGTCTCCATAAACTTACACAATTATTTACTTTAGATACAAATATCTGAATTGCAAAATGCTAGTCCTGTTCGTCAATAACCTTTTTTCTCCAATTACATTATTTTAAATTTTAAAAATGCATTTAAAAGTAGGAATACAAAAAAAGCTGCTATAGTTGCAGATAAACATAGTGTGTGTATGTGATACTCTGGGACATACATAAGTATTTTGACTTAGTATCTTCACAACATAGCTAAAAATCAGGTGTAGGACTTTAACAGTACTACCTGCAGAGCAAAAGGTTATATTAATAATAAGGACTTTAAATGAAATGTTAACTGAACTATTAAACTTGTCATTATCAAAAATCCTTCTCAAAAAAATTAGCTACTAGATTGACAGCCACAATAGCTTTTTGCGAACTCTCATCTAAAACGGTGTCAATATGAAGCAAGAGCAGTGAGAAACAAATCTGCTGCTTCCTTTTCTCATTCCATTTCCACTCTAAGAGTTTGAAACACAAAAATGTGGTAACAACTTCAGTACTTAAAAAAAAAAAAAAAACCAACACAAAAACACCACCAACATGATTTTTCACTATTTTCAGTATCTGGGAAAAAGGAATCAAGGAAAAGCATTTCATTTGGGTTTTGATAAGATTGTTCTTTTCACAAAACATGAGTGATGGAAATACATGTCAGAATCTCAAACTATTTTGAGAATTTCCATTTCATTTTTTAAAATATACTTTACTGTTCTTAGTTACAGCTTTAATATGTCCAAACATGAAATGAAGATTGACCGCTTTGTATCTCCCGTGACTGTTACAACAGTGGGTTTTTACTGCAGGAAGAGTTCTCAATTGTTATGAGAAATCTAACAGTGATTATGCAAATGAACTACTTTGTAAAAAGTTCTAAGAGAACTAACCAGATCTGACAGTTATGAGGTAATATATTTCAAGGAACAAGGCTGAATATGAAGAGAGATGAGAAATGTGGAAGGGTGAGTGGAATAATTTGGCCAAGTGAACAACGCCGGTTGACACCACGTTTCTCATTGATATCATCGCCTGCAAGGTATCTGATGAACTCACATTCCCACAGAAATAACCACAGGTAAAGTGGTTTGGAAACTGAGGTAGACAGAAGAATCTCTTTAAAAGTCCTGACTGAAATTAGGTGCAAAGTTTTTGACAGTTAATAAACTGAAATTCCAGATCGTACTTCACCAAATCTATCGCTTGGAGGGTGAAAAAAAGCAAAGGTGGGAAAAGCCAGGAACCTTGCGTCATTTTTCCCTATAATCGTTCCTATCTGCTAAATAGAATCCTGCGTTTTCCACAATAATCATCAGACTTTGAATTTCTAACTGACACTTAAAAGTCATGAAGCATCTTCTAAAAGAAAACAGTTATCTAATATTTCACATGTCATTTATTTGAAATACTTAGCACAATTCCTTACGACTTATTAACGTGTATTTGGCTACACTGTTAGAATCTATGTTCTTTGACGTTCATATTCACAAATTAGAAAAACAGCTTTACAGAACTAAACCAGTAATTTCCACCCGTTCTAGGCAAAGCAATGAGATAATACACTGATATCCCTAACACTTACCTCTTCAGAGAGCTCCCCAAATACTGTCAGAACGTCTATCAGGAGACTTGCAGTATAAAAGGACTTTATCATGTTTCTGTAAAAAAGAAAACATTTCATTAACTTTATAATGCCAGTCACTCAGGATCATACTTTAGAAGCTGGCATTTTAGATCACACTGGCTTTTTTTCAAGCCAATCACCACCAACCTTTTTTCCTTTTAATCTGATATTACAGAACTTACTTCACAATGTTTAAATTTAGCAACATCTTGACAAGTCTCCTGACTACTATGCAGAAAATTTTTGGCATTTTTTAAAGCTGGTCAAGCGTTCTGCACTTAGTTTCTAGTTTGGAACGTTCAATATAGGACATCCTATATTACCTGAGAAAAAGCCGAGCAAAGTCATCAACATGCTGTAGTAAGTGCTGTAAATCAAACCACATCATGTATCGTAACAATTATTTTAGTATCACCGGACAGCAGAAATTATAACGTGTTTGGTGTCAAGCTCAGGATTAGCCTGGGCTTTTAGAAGGCTTGCAACCTCTTAAAGGTGAGCAACCTCTTAAAGAACACAAGCAGGAGGATACCAGTTAATGTGTGAAGTCGGAGACGCGCAAGTAGTAACAAATCGAGTATTCTCGAAGAGAAATAAATCCATTAAGGCCCAATTCTTGTTGCTAGCCAAATGGAAGAGAGTTTGGATCTTCAAATTTCCTGGCCGGTATCTTAATTCAGATAACAAGCCCAAAGATTTTCACCTACTTATGAAATTGCCCAGCTCTGTCTTCATTGTCTGCATACAAAAACATTTTCAAAGCGTAATTCTCCACATGAGCAGAACCAACAATTTCCTGAGTAATTGCTTCATTATCACCAAATTGCTTTTTCATCTGAAAAAAAAATTGAAAAAAATACATTAATTACCTTATTAGACCCTAGCAATTCTGCAATCTAATTCAAACACAAGAAGGAGCTGCTGATTTAGACAAAGCCAAGCACAACTGAAACAAGAAACAACATACGCATCTCCAGCTTCTGACATAACAAACGCTGGAAGTAGCAGGTTAAAGAGAAAGCACATTCTTTTGGAAGGAGAAATATTTTGAGTAAATAGCTCTGAATACCATCTTCAATCACAAAATACTTCCAAAAAACCCCAAAGCAAAACCAGCTACAGGAGCAGCTACAAGTATTTCTCCCCTTACTATCCCAAAGCCCAAGCACTCTGAAGCCTGTGTCAGGATTCAGCACAGCTGAACTGATAAAGTAACGCAGGCTTTATAAAGATACTGCAGGTCAGAGTGATCATGTGTCTTCTCTCTTGTAAGGTTATTTCACTGCACTTCATTACATCTTTCAAAGCATTTGAGCCCTACCACGACTGGTTTAGTGACCTATGGACTTACTGGAATTTTCAGTGTAAGCAGTGTACTGCAATTCAAAGACCTCTTTTCAGAGACGTTAAAGTACAAGAATCCTCAGGTTTCCTAATAAAAATCAGTAAAGCAAATAACCCTCTAACAGTTACAACAGGTGGATTTACAGCTTCTGAATAGGCTTACTGTTGGCACATAAGGAATTCTCAGGTTATCCTTAGAGAACAAAACCAGGAACACTGCATGATACTAACCTGCAGCCTTTATTTTGCCAAAAGTTTCAAAACCAATCTCTGAACAGCAGTTCCTTTTCATTGCGCGTGTGAAGAAAATATAACCATGCAGGCTGCACTTCCAGATTTTTGAAGATTGCTGACAGTGTTTTAATATGCAGAATGTTGCCAGAAAGGTTACTTGATTGCAGTAGTGAAACATAAACTTTCTAAATAGAACTATGAATTTGAAGACTTCTGTCAAACTCAGACATAGTTTTCAAAAATACTTGCTTTACAAAGCGTGTTTGATTTTCTTGTGAGTGCACCATTTGTAAATTGAAACATACAAAACTGAAATGAAACACTGTAGGTGAGGAAGAAAATGATTTATTTATAACTCTCTCTTTCACCAGCCTGTATGTACATCTTTAGCTCAGCAAATAACTTATTACTACACTTGATCTGATGTCCAATGGAGATTTCTAATGAACAAATGACACTCAGCTACATACGCCGCTAAAAATATTCAAGTTTTTTTACTTTTGAAACAACCAATCACACAATCTGTGATTCATTAAAGCAGTACTGATGTTTTAAATGAGGATTCATAGTTTGAACCTGATATCAAGCAAATTTGGTTTAATTTTACTACATTTTACTATTAGAAAAGCAAAACAACACAATAAAAATATTTCTGACAGAAACATGCCTTTTAGATATAAAAATTGCTGCATTTAAATAATTCATACATTTGGAATATCATGAAGTTTCTTGCAAAGAAAACATCCTGTAATTTCCAAATATATCTACACTTTTATTCTTTGCTACTGTAAAGCTCAGGATTCTTTGTAGGCTTCTGTCTTCACCTCTAAAATCACTAATTGTGGCAACACACAGAAAAGCTGTGAGAAACTTTTAGTGTAGACCTGCAGCACCCCTCTGTGCCCTCTGCTGGTTAAGGGCAGGCTCAAAATCCCTGCTACTGAATTTCTGCAGAGTCCAACTTCCCAATATACTCAAAAATTCCTAGTCCCTGAAATGCTGTCCTAGATCTGCTCAGGAGCGCTCTCCCTCCATCCTTCCACCACTTGGGCACCTAGAAGGAACTTCAATACCTGAGCAGCAGTTGATAGGCAGACAGTTTTACCAGCAACTGAAAGATGAAACCGTGGATTTTTGCTGGTTTTCTAAGCCTTTCCAAATTTGAAACAAAAAGGGGTAACTAAACTCTGCAGACAAATCGGTTGCTGCAGTACCACATGGGATTGAGTATGTTTTAACAATCCTTAGGGAATGAAGAGAAAAATCCTCCAGAGTTTTTATCTCATCTGTCCCATCACCTCTCTTTCCTGTTGAGCATGTAAATCAGACTTATTACAGATGTTCACACACTGGATTTTCTATTGCTAAAAAAATTATAGATAAAACACAGCAAAAATCACAAGGTATGAACAAAAGACAAGTGGTTCACATTTCATTTTTTTTTTTGTTTGTTTCTTTTCCTGAAGAATTGAAAGCTTTTCCACTAGTTTCACACAAATTCTTCAGGCATTGCTATGGCTAGATTTTGGATGGAATTATTAATACAAAAACACAAAAAGAACCTCTGCTTCATTTTCCAACATTGCTTTCTGCTTTCATATGAGCACTCAGACCTTCAAATCCACACACTGCTTCCTTTGAGACTATTGAAAACTACAGCATATGAAGATAAACAGCTCCTGGAACTCAAAACTGACCATCTGTACAACGACTTTACTTTTCTTTGTTTAATTCTTTGTATTTAAGGTTGTTCGCTTTTGAATACTAGAAGGTCTGCTCTGAAGGGCATGGCACAGCTATCACTTACTTACACAGAAAAAAATGTGCTTACAAAAATTCATAGTGTAGGACTCCCAACCTCTAACAGAGGATATGATCAAAAGTATCCTTATGTTTCAGATAAAAATTTAAAACAACTCCCTGGGTACAACAGTTTAGGTCAAAACTTTCAAAAGCACAAAGGACTAGGCTAACCAGTCCTACAGCAGAGAAAGTAACTCTCATAAACTTCAAGGATCATTAAGGATAATTCAATAAAAGAAGTCTTCTAGAACACCTTCATTTATTTCATAATGAATTATGACTTCTTATGAGAATATGCATGAATAAAGCATTGTAATTCATGCTGTCTAGACGAAACCTTACGGCAAATGTCTGCTGTATGATATTTCAGTTATGTTTGTGCATGCATACATACACATATAGCTTTATCTCCTTTCAATCATTCTGCCTAATTATTCCACACAACTTCATTCACACACCATGCCTGCATTCAGAAGAATTGCACCAACGATTGATGACAGAGGAAAGACAGTATTTTCAGAAGCTTAAACAAAAATTAAAGTAACATCATGAATCATTTTAGAGAAAAGCAGTAAATTCTACTTACAGCTTCCAACTGATCCATAAGTTTAGATAAAAATTTACGGCATTCTGGGGTTTTACTATCGATCTTCATCCCTGTTTGCATTGCATACAAACGACCTTTAGAGTAGACAAAACACACACAAAAAAATCACGTTACTTTTTAAGGCAAAACCCATATGCAACCACACCAATGCCACCCCCAACACATCCATCTGAAAGACAAACTCATCTCGTGGTTTAACAATGTATTACTACAGTACTAATGAGCAATGACACCAAAATCTAGATATACTGGGTATACTGGGAGACATTTGTCTGAGGTTTATGCTTTATTTTCCTCAGAGAGTATTTCTACTGATTAATCTGAGATTAATGCTTCTATCACCACGATGCAATATGAAGTGCTTTTGTAAATAATCACCATCCTCATTTGCAACTCTCTCAGATAGGAATAAATCGTTACCCTTAATTATGCATGAATGATTTTCATTTGACTTTACATACATGTATAGAGTGTATGGATATATCTCAAAAATGGAACTTCGTGTAGCAGGCACTAGCTAGCTTAAGGACTCCATTTTAGCAAACTGAATTAAACATTTATTATATACATGTATACACATACATATCATCAAAAGGCACAAGACACAAACCTGATCTTTAAAATCAGACAATACAGAATTAAGTGAACTTTCCCTTACAAGTAAAGTTGCCAGTTTTTCATATTATCTTGAGAATGAATGATTAACATCTCCTGATTGAAAATTATCTTTTTAATACCAAAACTCGGCTAGTTTTAGATATGCATGTAGCAGAACTTTATATGCTTTAGGAAATTGTGGGTAAAAATAAACAACTAACATTTACTGGGATTAACAGAAACAGACAGAAACATTTGATAATCAAATGCAGAACATTTTTCACCAAAAAAACCCCTCCCACTAACTCTCTCTCTTGACCCTCAAAGGCGTCCTATAAGCTCTGTATTTGGAGGTGTTTTAAGAACTAAAAGCTGTAACTCTACTAAATACTATCATGAGATTATTAAGGCATACCCTAATACCTTTCCTCCTGCAGGAAACAAGTTCTCTGCAAATGATCCTCACAGCTTTCTCTCCTTCCAAGCATCTCCTCATGTGCCGGAGACAGCCCTTTGCCCTCAAATTATCTCAGTAAACACGAATATAACACAGTTGTTTTCAAACTGCACTTATCCTGGTGTTTGCCGCAGACTAAAGCTTGTCTGCCTTTTCCATCTATTATCAGTCTAACAGCTCTCTACAAAACTTACCTAGGTTCTGCTGGTGAGCATCCTAATTTAACTCATTTTTTCTGGGTTTTAAAAGTACTATTTCACATTTCATAGGCAATGGATTATACATACCAAACAAAGTGTATATTCCTTATTCGTTACTACGGAGCTGACAAATTTTTTACCGTCCCAGTTGTTGGACCACCCAACCATTTAAAGATCTCCAAAAATAAACTCCTTAGGCTCTCCAATGCCTCCCTACTTCTACGTTTACAATTTATAAAACAACCTAGCGTCTTTGTATTGAAGTTTCAGTAAAGAACAACCACATGAAAAGTCTACTCTGAGCGAAACTTCAGGAATGAATAAACGTTATAAACAAGCACAACTGACTGTGGCAAACAAAAGAGAGCAATTTAACAAAAATTGCTATGTATGTTCTATGCTATGTAGGTTTCATTAAGTGATAACACTAATATTGTGCTAATTACTGGTATGTACTCTTAAGCCCACCTTTTTTACCTTCAGGATGTTGATATGTTAATATTAAAAATTACATTTCAAAGAAATCTAAACACAGAAAGATACAGATTTGTACCTAAGGCACTCTAATTGAGTCTGCTGCCTGCTCAAGTACCACAGTCCCATCATGTGGAGTTAATACTTACACTCTTCAGTTAAACTGACTTTTAAATATATTCTTGATTATAAGCTTCCCTGAACACATTTCACGGTATAATTTAATAATGTACAATTTAGGAATTAACATAATGGATGCTAGACCTATGGGGCATCTAGATCACTTACTTCTTTTTGACATTTTCAGAGGAAAGTAAATTAATTTTAGACTGATATGAGTTGGGGCAACATAAATTCAGAATATCTTTGGTCATTACTGGAGAGAGATTTATCCTACTTGCTGAAGTACGCATATTCATATCTGTTCAAAATTCATTTACATAAAAAGAACCCTGTTTCCACATAAATGGAAACCTTGCAAATGTCTTCAGTCTTCAGGAGCAGTTTAATCATTAAAAGATCTGCTCATTTGTTACCTGCTTCATTGTTACCTATATGTGGCTTTTTTTTCCACATTCATTGCAAATACATCTGTTTAAATAATGAAAGAAAGATAATATTTTTCCTTAATAACATCCAAAGGGGTGTGTTTACAGGACTGCAACATCCTTATGTTTTGTAGGCAGCCCTAAAAAGCCAACCCTCTCCCCTCTTGGAATTTCAGAGACTGAGAAAAACTCAAGACTCCTTCAGACATTCCAAAGAACAAACAGAGAAGAGTGAGTCTTGAACAGAGAGAACACAGGTCAAAGAACAATAGTTACAGATAAGAAACATGTTTTTCTTGTCTAGGTATAAATTTAAACTGTGGGTGACATCAAGCAATGTTCCATACCAACACCACTTCTCTGCTAACAAAAGACTCTGCGACCAAGGAGCCCAAGAGTCCTCAGGTCATTCCAGATCAAAGGACTATTATCCAAAGAGGACAGACTGTCAAGAAAACACAGTGCTCTCGGAGCAGATATGAAGAACAGAGACATCCTACAGACAGACCATTAATGTCACCTGAACTAAGGTTAAATGTGCTGAACCTGTCACTGCAATTAAATCTCTATAGCACACAACTGACCAAAGGAGACACTTACCACATTTAGCCATCAAATCCCGATTGCTATCAACGGCTACATACATGAAGGAGATTACCTTCATGATCTTATTAACTAGTAAAAGGTCAAAGCACACTTAAGTTACCCTAACAAGAGAGTGTACTGAAATCTTTAAGAACTTTCAAAGTTCAAAATTTGTCCATACTCCCCTTTTTCAATGCTAGTAATATGTTCAAAAGGAAGTACTGAATAGCAAAACCTGCCCAGAGACAGGCTTCTGATGAGGCCATCACTGAGGTAAGGGCAAAGGTGATTCCTTCCTTCTCAAGTGTTGATCAAGAAATGGTACAGTGTTTGTGACAACTACTATTGGCAGAGAATGACCACCTAATAGCATCCAGTACTGAAAGGGAGTCTTGACTCAAATACATTTGATGAAACAACTTGTTTGTAATGAAGAACTAGGCAACCTGCAGCTCAGAAAACCCCCCCCCAAAACTCCATACCCTACCAGTCAAAACCACCTAGAACATCACAGTCAACTGGTGAACTGAAGATACAGAAGGAAAAGATCCTCTCCAGAGCTTGAAACTCCCCAGTGACAAACAAAGTGTTGTTAAGTATGTTTAGGCACACGTAGTGCTTTACTCAGTGCTGCTCTATTCAGAAGTGGGGCTTTGGGATTAAAAACCTCTTTCATCAACAATTAAACTTATCAAGCAGATGGCAAGTGAAATATTGAAAACCTGAAAGAACTAGGGATTTCTCTGACAGGAACAGAATAGGAAGAAAATAATTTGGTATTTGCTTCTACAGGCACCACTGAAATAAAAATAATACTCACAACCTGGTCTGGTGGGAGGTTTCCCTGCCCAGGGCAGGGGGAGGGGGAACTCGATGATCTTTAAGGTCCTTTCCAACTCTAACCATTCTAAATTATCCTAATGAAAAGCAGTAAGTGAATGAATCTGAAAGCAGTAAGTAATCCCTTGCCTTACTAGAGACAGCAGCAGAAAGTGTCTACTTGTTCTATTCACTGCATTTTATATTATCATTACATCTTATTTCTAAGGGAATGAGTCTTAATTTATTTCCAAACACAATTTTTTCTATGTCTCCATCGTTGTTACTCTTCTCTGCTCTCTCTAATTTTAAAATGTCCCAAGGATTAGGCATGAAGGCTACCTGTAAGACCACATTGGTTTGTGTCGGTTTTGATACTACTACCTTTGCTAATTAAGGTGCCAAAAGTCTCTTACATACCTTTTAGTTTTGTGGTTTATTACACAAGTATTAATTATGGTAAGGATACATGATAGTAACTGAAAGATATGCTTGAGCTAGTGAAGGAAATCTACTGAAATACCATATTTCCTTCCTATCTTGCAGCAAATGGGCAAACTCACTTCATTACTGAATTTTCAGCAGCGAGGAGCAAAACCTATTTTCTCTGTGTCAATACAAGCAGTGGCATTTTAAACTGGAAATTAATGGTCAAAGAACTGTCCTCCATGTTTATGTTGATGAGTAATCTCAGTAGCAAAGAACTCACAAGCAAGAAGCCAGAAGTTTAGCACCTCCAACAACCCTGCTGAGAAAGCCTAATGTAACATGAGTTTGGTTTCCCCTCCCCTAGATCTGAAAGAAAACAGAGTAATTATTTACATTCCTTTAAATACAGATGTTTTGGTTTCTACAGTATTGCAAAAGCAGTGGAATGTATTATTACTGTCCTTGCTAGATCACAAAAAAATGTGCTTTAATGCAAGTGGTTCAATCTCTAATAGGTAGGTTACTCTCTCCTGAATGGTATGGACACCACACGTTCTGTACTACAACTGCATTATTACACCTTTTAAAAATCACACAGAATCACAGAATATCAGGGATTGGAAGGGACCTTGAAATATCATCTAGTCCAATCCCCTGCCAGAGCAGGAACACCCAGAGCAGGTCACACAGGAACACGTCCAGGTGGGTTTTGAATGTCTCCAGAGAAGGAGACTCCACAACCTCTCTGGGCAGCCCCTTCCAGTGTTCCATCACTCTCACTGTGAAGAAGTTTTTCCTCATATTTACGTGGAACCTCTTGTGTTCCAGCTTGCACCCAATGCCCCTTGTCCTATCATTGGCTGTCACTGAGAAGAGCCTGGCTCCATCCTCCTGACACTCAACCTTTACATATTTATAAACATGAATGAGGTCACCCCTCAGTCTCCTCCAAGCTGAAGAGACCCAGCTCCCTCAGCTTTCCCTCGTATGGGAGATGCTCCACTCCCTTCATCATCTTTGTAGCCCTGCCCTGGATTCTCTCCAGCAGTTCCCTGTCCTTCTGGAACTGAGATGCCCAGAACNGCAGCGCGGCCTTCTGGTGTGTCAGCCACTCCTCCCAGTTTGGTGTCATCAGCAAACTGGCTGACAGTGCACTCTACTCCCTCATCCAAGTCATTGATGAATATATTAAATAGTATGGGTGATATATTAAATACCGCACTTGAAGTGCCATTTTACATCAAAATTATTTCAGAATTCTCTTCAGAATTTCTCTCTACACGCTGAAAATTTATTACAGTGCACAGCCCTAATGGTCACCGTAATATGCTGGAAAACTAAACAACAACTAACTTACGGGAGCTGTTTATTTGGTAACTTTTGGCAAAATATGTCTTCTATGAAAAACCAACCTATTGAAAATTCTGATATAAAAAGACAACCAAGCCCATACATTGTATCTGCAAAAGTTTTCAAGTTTTGAAAGCCTAAATGAAGTACTGAAAGAAGGTAGACTCTCTCGGAAGTAAGTGACCAGTAATTCTCACGATGAAGATCTGGACTATCTGGAGACAAACAGATGAATGCCATTATTGCTTCATTTTAAGGCATGTTTTAAGGTTCATTTTAAGACTTGTTTTGGGCACTTGGCTTCATCACAGACAAAACCTATATTTTTTGCCCCTTTATGCAAATCTGAGGAGCAAATAAGATTTTTGTGTGGCCAACAACAGCAGTATGTGCATAAAGTAAAGCACTAAAGAGGTGAAGGAAGCTACAGAGAGCTAATGTCTACAAATTAATTAATATTGTAAGTAGAGCTCAAGTCACTTGTAATCTTTTACACACAAAGACAGAACTGTTTTGCCAATTATTAACTAAAAGAGGGTTTGCTCTCAGTTTGCCGACAGGACATTTATCTTCAGATTCATAAAGACTTGGCAAGTAATCATTCTCAGAAAAATGTTTTGCCAAGACAACTACAAAATTTATGTCCTGATTTGCTGCCCTTAATCTTTGTTCAGCAAATACTAAGTGTGGGTGTGCTGGAAGGAATTATACAGTGAGCTTTACAGTAACTTCTCTGCTTTTATTTATGTCACGTAATACCACGTTATTTTTCCTTTGCTAATACACAGCGCAATTTCAGAGTGAGTATTTTGTCTTTAGGACGTGCCAGGCATTCATTCCTAATACACAGTAAGTTATTCCAGATTTATGTTTGGATAACAACTGAAACTCCCCTCACTCCTATTTTAAACTAACTCCGTGCCAAGTAAAAATGCTTGAGAACAAAAGTTCCAGCCAGCGAACATGCACAATAGGTTGATTCTGCCTTCTTAATTCTGTCCTACTATCCATCCTTTTGTCCTGCTCTAACAGGATCAAAGGATTACAGTCCTTTTTCTCCACGCATATTTAATTTTCTAACATAGACAAAAGAATTATTAGGAACTGGAGTATTTCTGACATGTAATAGTAACAAACTGACATTAAATAGTAACAAAAAAATATTGCCATAAACTTCAGCCATATTTTGATTCCGATTACAAGGTGAAAGCCTTTTCAGGCTGTAATTTATTACTCATTCACATTCTACACCTTCCTCTTCCCTTTGTCAAAACACTGACAGAAAAATGTTTATTAACTGCTTTGTGTAGGAAGGCAACAGTTGGAATACAAATGTGGGAAGGAAGGAACACAAAAACATTAAACTGGATTGTACTCAAACTACTGCAAATGTATTTTCATAAAGAATGCATCTGCAAATAAAAACCAATAATTATTCTTGCTTTCACGAACATTAACGTATCAGACTTCATTAAAGTAACTACATGCTATTTCTACACGGCTAAGTCAAAGTTACTGAACTGAAGAACTTTTAAAAACACCTTTAAAAGCACTGACAAATAAACTTTGCAGGGTCTTACACATTCTCTTCATTATATGATGCTGAAGGAAAGTGGCAAAAGACAAGGTATGTTTTAGGCTGGAATCATTAATTGAAGATCAGGAATCTCACAAAAAAACCCCAAATGACTTAAAATATTTATTTTCAGGCAAAATTAGTTGAAGGAGAAATGCATTAAAAAAACATTCTAAGACAAAAGTGGGAGAAAGGAAGACTACACACAAATTTAATTAAGCAACTCAAAACCAAAAAAAAAGGATAGTATTGTGAGCCCCTCTTCCCATTAGTTTTTTTTCATAGCTTTCTAAATCCGAGAGAAGAAAATTGATTGGTAACTGTGTATTTCAGGGTTGTTACATGCTAGAAAACTTTGTCAAGTCAAAACTATCTCAAGTAAAATGTCTCTTACTTAAAATTACTGAAAGTTACAGAAAATTACATTAAAATTCACTATTATTTGTATAAGAACTTGTAAACTTGTGCAATTTGAAACAAGAGTGGTAATTATTAAGGTTAGATGACAAAACAAATAATCTAGTATCTATTACGAAACCTGGGAAACCCCTCAGTATTCTACATTGCCATTCTTCAGTGCAGTTTAAGGACCAAGCTTGGTCTTGTGAAATTTGAGTAACAGATTTGGAAGTAGAATTTATAGGTTTCTACGCTCTGGTACAGTATTTAAACTATTGGTGTTTTTCAAAGCTTGTCTCTACAGTCTAATAAAGACAGTGCAATATTTGTAATTAAAACAGAGAAACTACCTCAACTCTAGGATTTATAGTAATTAAGATCTCAAGAAGGCAAAAGGAAAAGGCAGTGACTCTGGATTAGTTATGGTCAAGCCATGCAGATAAACCAGCTTGTAGTGAATTAGAGCACCAACCTGAAGTGCTTCTCCAGTTTAGTTTATACCAAAGCTCCCCAGATGGGCATGACCATGAGATAAGTTTGCAAAGTGTTCTCCTGACCTCAGTTGCTAACAGCATCCTGGGCTGCATTAGGAGAAGCCCTGACAGCAGGTTGAGGGAGGTGATCTTTCCCTTCTACTCAGCACTGGTGTGACACACCTCAAGTCCAGTTTCGGGCTCCCAGTATGAGAAATATGGGAAGGGCCACATAGATGATGAAAGGACAATTCTAGGGGTCATTCTAGGAGGTAAGAGGTGGGACTGTTAAGTCTTGAAAAGAGAAAGTTCAGAGGGTCTTGAATACCTGATGTGGGGAAGGGGGCAGTAAGGAGTGAAGGCAAAGACAGACCCTTCTCCGTGGTGTCCAGGGACAGGACAAGAGGTAACGGGCACAAAACGAGAGGAAATCCTGTTTAAACACAAGGAATATTTTCTACTGTGAGGATAATCACACACTGGAACTGGTTGCTCCCAGCAGCTGTGGATTCTCCATCCTTGGGAATACTCAAAACCTGCCAGGACACAGTTCTGACCAACCTGCAGCAGGGATCATGCTTGGAGCAGGGGATGGGGCTAAACTACGTACAAAGTTCCCTTCAACCTCAATGATGCTGTAATTCCGCAAATTAGAATGCTGATATTGATGCATCCCTTCCTCAGAAGCAGCAGCAAACCTCAGGTAGGCAAAGACAGTTCTTAATCCTACTTCCAGAGGTTTGAGTTGAATAAAGATCCACCAAAAACCTGTGAATTAGCGGGTGGGAAAATGCATGATAGTGTATTTTGTACACCATAAAATTATATGGTGTATGATGTACACCATACAATTAAAGTTTAGTTTTATACAAAGCCAAATACCTCAGAAGTAAAGTTTCAACCTCCGAAATACACTTGTTCTATTTTATATTCTCATTCCTATCTCTCTCAAAGCAGATGATTTTTAATTACCACCTGTGCAATCAAAGCAAGCGTCCAAGTACTGCACAACAGTTGACATAATCTTTAATTTTTGCTTTTACCCCCAGTTTGCTTTGAGGACTGTGGGGTTTATGTATTTATCTGTGTTAGGCCAATCACTTCTCACTGTCTTCTGTCTCTCCACAGATAAACTAGAGTTTTAAGAGCAGAGTTTTCTCACTTCAATCTCTGAAACAAATCAGATCAAACAAAGACAGAAAACAGAAAAAAGAGAAAGCACAGGGGAAAAATAAAGAAATTGAGAAATATTTTGGTTTTACAGCACAATCAAAACAAGTCTCATAGTACACTATGAGATGGCAATCTACTTCTTAAATATTTGACTATTTTGATTAACTTATCCTGAATAAAGAACAGATTAAATCTATTCTTCAGTATGTAATTGTAATAATAGACTTTAAATTGTGTAGTATTGTTGGCAGCATAGAAAGCAGTTTTCTGCCAACAGTAAGACAATATGGAAAATGGACTTTTACATTATTTTATGCATTTCAATTCTACAATGTCCCAGTTAAATGAAGTCATTAAGTATGTGCAGAACCTCTGCAGTGAAATACAGAGACCACATACTGTTTCCATTAATACTTCTGACTTACATGCATCTTCTAAATTAATAATTCAAAATTCATCATGATACAATAAAAAGTTTTATAAATTAAAAGCACAATTAAAATATTTGCCTGTTCTTAGTCCTCTGCTTTGAGGGAGGATCAGTAAAAAAGTAACAGTATTTAAGTTGTAAAATCACACATAATTATATTTCCCAAGTTCTGACTTAGGCCATGAACTTTATTTTTTGTATTTTTTTTTTAATTTGAAATAGAAAAAAAAAAAGTCTTATAATTGGCATGCAGTAAGAAGCTTGCTTCATGGATGTCTGACTAAACTTGAAAGTAAAAAAGGCAGTGACATTTAAACAGATGGGTATTTCCCTTAAAAGCAGAATGATTTTTGATTCAAGAGTTTGTCAAGTAGTTGTGGAAAAAGAATTGTCTCTTTTGCTTTTCTCTCCTGCTTGTTCCCACAAAACCTAAAATGTCAACACAAGAGTAAGGTCCTTTGGGAGGATTTCTCTGGTACTCTTCTACCTCAAGAATTTCATACCTTCTTTAAATATATCAAGTCTACTGATCTCACACAAATGCTTTCTGATGTTTAACGGAATGTAAAGAAAAACCATCACAGCCCTGCTTTTCAAACATTACTGGAGTCATAATTTTTCATGTTGCATGCACTGGATATGTAAACACTGCTGTGTGTTAGGATGTGACATATCACGAAACATCAACAACTCTGGCGACTCACTGGCATTCTCTCAACACTTTTGAATTAAAACATCCACGGCCAGTAAGCACAGAAGTATACAATAAACTATCAATCATCTTTGAAAAGAGCTGCTGGAAGGCTGAAAAAACAGCTATTAAGGAAAGTCTTGCTTTAAACACTAATCCACAAGTTTTCAGAAGACAAACCCACCTCTCAAACCTTGCAATTGTTCAAAAAACAACTTCTGAGTCAAAGCGCCAAAGGCACAGTTAAGAAATAAAACTTCTTTACTTATTACGCAGGCCAGGTATTTTTTTATCAAAGCCTGCCTCCTTGTGTTTGCAGAATAACATCTCAAATTAGTCAAACAGCCAGACTCATGAAAGTTTTTAGCATAAGGAATCACCAAATACTTATTTTTCTTTTGTGAGCCAATCAATGTAGCATCCTGTACTGGTATTCCCTTATATCTGTTGAATCAGCTGACCTTTACCAAACCTGAAATACCTACATACTTAATGACACTGATTACTAGAATAATATGAAATGTGAGAAAAACTATCACATGGGGAGGTAAGCATTTTAAACTAAGGTGGTAGAGTAGCACGGTGCTGAACATTAAATATGAAGTATCCGATCTCTTTAAAAGGAGAATTTTTTGTGAGATCATGTCCTGTACAACTTTAAAAAAACAAAAAACCCAAATCCACAAACAACTCAGTGTCTTTATTTCTCTACAGTCTATGTTCTAAGTAGAACAAGTTTCCCCACCATGTAAACTTATGGCACACGCTGTCAGGAAGCAAACATATTTTAATTGCTTCAATCAGTTATGGCCCTCTAACTAGGAAAGGCCAGGGCTAAAAAAAAATTAACAGTTTTCAAACAACATATGAAGCTGCTGATCATACGCTGCTGTCAGTGTGAGTACTTAAACAAGGATTCAAGCTTGAAGACTTTGTAAGGAATAAACAGGACTACCAGAAATAGAAACATTTTTTTCCATTTTTGCAATGTTTCTAGCAAGTACCACAACAAAAAGGGTGTGTGATGTGTTATGGTACATCAGAGCATCAGTGTTGTTCTTCAATGGGTTATTTTTCACGCTGAAAATTACATGGTAGGTGAAAAATAAATATAATCCCTAGCGTAGCAATCCATATTATGTAAAACAGAGATTAATGCTCATCAAATTACAGTTTCTTTAAATCAACATATGCCAATAAAGTAGGAGCCCTGTCTTCACCCCAAGCCACTGTGTCTTGTTCCCTGTCTTTATCTGCATGGGAGTGCAGCTCTTTAAACAGTAGTGAGCTGGCCTGGCTGAAAAATAACTTATTGTTGGTTTTCATCATACAATTACATCAATGTTTGTTTCTGAAGCACATTAGGGTTGGGAATGGGAAGCCAGAGAAGGAATACAGCACCTTCTATTAGGTGGCAGTGCTGATGTATGCTAATTTGATGCTTCAAATGAACTACACCCAAAAAACGTAAGAGAAAACAATTTTAAATGGTGCATGCAAATAAAATGTGTAAAAGCCACTCAGGTTCCCAGATCTTAGAACACACGTCTGGCACCGGTGGATGCTGATGAGAGACAAAAATATTAACTGCTGGCAATTTTGTTGCTAAGCTATAGAAAGTAAAATTTTAGGCTGCAAACACATCTTACCAGAGCTCACTTCCTTCTGATATTCCAATTAGTTCATGTTGCAGCTCTTGTTATTGGATATATAAAAGTGGAATTGAAGTAAAATGCATCTACATCAAAACCAAGCAAACATATATCCATACTGAAAACTACTGTGCCCTGGAAACACTAATATTAGCACCAAAGCTTTTGGTTTGGGTTTTTTTTTTTCCCCTAGAGATAAATAACTTCTGGCAACATTCCAAACCTATAAACACCGTGCACTTTTCCTTAGACTGATCACAAAATCTTCATGGTTGGAAAGGACTTCTGAGATTATTGAGTCCAACTATATATACACAAAAAAGCTCTACATCTTGGCCACTGGAGCATGCCCTGAAGTGCCACAGCTACACGTAACAGTTACATCCAGCATATGTCCAAAATTCAGATGTTGCCCCTGACACAATGGCTGTGCAAGCAGACTTGTGACAAAACACACAGCGATGTCCCATCGCATGCCCTCTCACCCCAGGGTCCCCTCAGCTGGGGGCTGTGCCACAGCACCCTCCTGGTCCCACCACATGCCCAGGCACAGTCCTGCAGAGGAGGCAGGCAGAGAAGCACAGGCACAGAGAACACAACACATGCTAGTAGCAATATTAGTAATTAATACTTTGGGATTCGACACAATTGCTCCTAAACCCATTTGCATTTAAAAGAACAAAGGATCCAAGCAAGATCTGTCTTGTAAAAGAGGCGTCGCTGCTTTTTACTTTATGTCATGACAAAGTTATCTTTAGAATATAGTCTCCACTATACTCAGTCATGAATCGGATGTGCTGAAGTACTCTGTGAAATGAAAATATTAAGATATGCAAATTTTCAGGCTCCTTAGGACAGAGAATGCAAAGGACTTTACAGAAAATGCTAATTATTCAACACAGTTTGCTGTACACTAAGACTTCCATTAAGTTTCAGAACAGAAAAGACATTAAGAAAAAAAGACATCGGCCACCCAAAACCTCCCGTTTTAAAATAGAAACAGACTTCTATTTTGTTACCTACACTAAATGCTAGTATTTTTATTGTATAGCCAGACAGAGTGTCACATTCAGTTAAAAACCCCAAAGAAATAAAGAAAAACAAGAAAACAGTGCGATTTGACCTAACTGGTGCTTCCTGCCACACAAAAGTATGATTTGTCCAGTGTTTTCCCACTAAAGAAGAGCAAGTAATATTGAGAACATCCAGTTGTCTGCCATGTGGCTTACCCTATTTCTCTGGTGGCACTTTTCCATGTTAGCACATTATTCCAGCATAACACATAGAATTGAAAATTATTCTTATGAGACTAAGCTGACAGCTTTTTCAGAGCTTTCTGAAGTCTGAATTTCATGAGTTCATCCTTCTAAACTTAGGACTGCCTTACAAATTCACTACCAGTCCTACCACTATTTTTTTATTTAACTAATTTTGAAAACAAACTATTGCCAAGTAAACCCCCCAAATGATATCCTCACACCTCAATAAAAAGAAAAAACCAAACAACATAAACATAGATTTCTGATGATCTGCAAGCCTTAGAAATTTTCCAAGTGCGGTGATTGGCTGTGACAGGCATTTAAGACTACTAACAATGGGCTTGCATTTCTTAATTAACTGTGGGAAGCCTTTTAGAAAGGCTCACAGACGACTCTGACGACCATTAGATTAGAAGCCATAAATTAACTTGAAAAATTTACATATTAATTCGAAAGACTTACAGTAAGATTTAGCTTCATTTATGTCAATGGAACAAACAGGAAAAGAAACCACTTTGTACCGTAGAGAACCTTGAAAAAGTGACAACGGTTCATAGAAAATAAAATGGAACACTATTAAAATAAAGAGAAGCTCTCAAACCCTAAATTGCTTAGACACAGGATAGAAAGGTCTTTTCAGCAGGAGAAAAACGCTGAAAAGACTGTCACATGTTAGCTTTTGATGATATATATTAGGACTATCATAGAATAGAATGGTTAGTTGGAAGAGACCTTAAAGACTATCGAGCTCCAACGACTGCCATGGGCAGGGACACCTCCCACTACACCGGGTTCCTCAAAGCCCCATCCACAGCTTGGCCTGGAACACCTCCAGGGATGGGGCTTCTCTAGGCAACCTGTTCTGGTGCCTCACCACCCTCACACCAAAGCATTTCTTCCTAATATCTAATCTAAATCTCCCCTCTTCCAATTTAAAGCCATTACCCCTCACCCTATCACTCCACTCCCTGATCAAGAGGCCCTCCCCATCTCTCCTGTAGCCCCCTTCAGGGACTGGAAGGGGCTCTAAGGTCTCCCCGCAGCCTTCTCTTCTCCAGGCAGAACAACCCCAACTCTCTTAGCCTGTCTTCAGAGATGTGAACACATCTACGCCCCCCGAGAAGACTTGACTTTACACACGTGCGTTCAATCATATTTTTAGGCTACAGGCATTTCCACTACGAGTGCAAAGAGGCTTAAATCAGCAATAACAGAGCACAGGAAAGACGTGCTGGGGCACGCAGCTGGAGCAGCTGACAGGGAAGACCGTGAATACCCCGTACCGCCCTCAGAGGTGGGGCTTCCCCCCCCACCCCGCTCCCTACATCCCACGGACACTCTACGCAACCCAACAAGCCGGCGGGAGGGGGGCGCA
>VXBJ01004137.1:439164-455926 GCA_013400055.1 Nycticryphes semicollaris
CGACTAGTGGCCGGGGGGGGGGGCAGTGGTAGGACAGGGCGGGACGCCACAGGCCAGGCCGTGCCGGGCTCCGAGTCTGGCGGGGCGGGGCGACGCTGCGACCGCCTCACTCACAGTAGTACGCCACCACCGGCTCTCTCTTGTCCAGCTCCTGCGCGGTTCGCAGATGGTGCTGGATGCTCTTGAACTGCGGCGGCAGCGGGGGAAGCGCCGTGGCCGCCATCCCGGGGGCGGCAACGCACAGCAGCAACAACGGGCAGCCGAACGAAGGCTCCGACTCCCCGGCCTGGCACCGGCCGCTTCCGCTTCCGGCAGGGGACGCCAGGGCGCCTGCGCAGTGGGCGGGCTGCCGCGGAGTCGCGGGGCACTCTGGGAAGAGCGCCCCCTGCTGAGCGGGAGGGACGGGGGATGGAACCGGCCATAGGGCCGCCTTTACGGGCTTGGGCGCCTTCACAGCCGGGCAGTGCCGGGTGGGTTGGGTCGCCCGTCCCCCCTCCTCTGAGACCGTATGGCTTCACGTTTCTCCTACGTGACTTGTTAGTGTTTGAAGCGCTTCCCACAGAGCTGTGCGGTGCGCCCTGGAGACCCCGGGGCGGCCAGGCCTTCCCTGGGCCTAGCCGAGGTAATGGCGGCAGAGCCCTCCCCAGCCCTTCTCTGCCCTTTCTTTTGGCACGTCAGCCCAAAGAGCTGTGCAGACCGGAGGTAGAGCTGCAAGAAAAATACCTTTTCAGGTGGAAAAACCTTCCCCTTGGGCTGTCCTGAGGCTTGACAGAAGTCCTGGAGCACAAAACCACACCTCTGCTCCCAGGCCTGGGCCCTTTGGGCCGCTGCTGCTCACCAGAGAAGCCTTGTGCTAGCACGGCCTGGTTAATGACACTTCACTGGACTGGGCCACTTGCCAGCAGCGAGTCTAGCAGCCTTGGAAAGTGCATCTTGCAGGAACACCAATTCCCGGACAACTTTTTCTTAGAGGAACCTCCCAAGGATTTCCCTTTTTGCTGAGAGGGGAAATGGCAGATGGGAACAGTTGAAGCAAAATGGTTTTAAGTGGATCTCACAATTTGCAATATTATTATTGTTGTTGTAGTGCTGTCATGGTTTAGGCTGTGCTGGCCACTAAACGAACAACAGATGCTCTCTTTAACCTCTCTGCCTTCCCTGAAGAGAAGGGAGAGAGAATAAGAGAGAGACTTACGGATTGAAAAAACCCTCTAAACTAATAAAATAATAATAAAAAAATATTAATATAAAAATGAACTATGTACAATATATATGAAAACCAGTATTGAGATCTGGGGATGATGATCACTGATAGGTACAGGGAATGTTCTAGACTGGATTCAGCGACGGATGGGAACTATATTCCAGATCTGAATTCAGGGTTTTTTTGTTTGTTTGTTTNGGACAAGTTCCTGTGCAACCTGCTTTAGGAGGACCTGCTTTGGCAGGGGGATCATACTAGATGATCTGCAGAGGTCCCTTCCAATCCCATATCATTCTGTGATTCTGTGAATGCATGGGTTGAGATCAAAGACAGACAAACACAGAGAGTCCTCCTCAGACACTGGCCATTGAAGAAAGAAGCTGACCCACTCGATCCCTCAGCTTCTATACTCAGCATGATGCAGATAGGATGGAATACCCTATTGGTCAGTTTTGGGACACTGTCCTGTCTGCTTCTTGCAGGTGAGGCAGAGGTTATTTGCTAGAAACAGAAAGTGTCTGAAAAATACATTGTTAGTTGCAGAGAGTTAGTTAGAAGAGACTTAACTGCAAAGAAAAATTACTGATAAGAAAATCGGTTCTATTTCACCTCAAACCAGGACAAGTGTCTGTCATCTTCTCGTTCTGACAGCATAGTTAAACAGTTTTAAAATTTCTTTTAAATGGCCCTGTTGCCAGACTTCCTCCTGGTCTCAAAATGTCTTTCTATAAGACAGGAGAATGTCAATGCTCCAGGGCATAAAGAAAGATTTGTGTTGGAGGGAGGCACAGGGTAGGACAGGTGGCTGCGTTGTCTCATTGCTGTCACGGGAGAGTGCTGTAAAGAGAACAGCAGGAAAATGATGGCCAAACAGCAGAAAGGAACAGAACAAGGAGTGGTTAGAGGAGTGGGACATTGTGGAGGTGTACTAGAAGTTGGGTGGCCCAGAGCAAATATACCTTTGATGTAAAGGCAACCGCGTCACTTACCAGATGTATTTAGCTTGTTTCATTGAAGATGATGGAGGGAACAATTACAACTCTTTGTTAAGTGAGAACTTAAATGGGCATGATGTCTGGCTAGGGACAAAACTGACTGTAAATGCATGAGCTGGGGATTGCTTTGAGTGCTGTCTGTGAAAATGAGGCAGTTAGAGTATAGGGAAAACTATGAAAAAGTCAAAGAAGCACCTATAATGTGACCCTGATGTAAGCAACGAAAATACTTCCTACTGTGTTCTGGGAGACAGGACTTCATGTTCGCTGTGTGAAGAAATAGAATTAAATCAAAGAATCCTCAAGTGTGTTGTATCATTCCTTTCACAATGGAAGAAAGAAAGAAAGTCTTCAGGATCATCTCAAATACTTGCTAAGCATTTGAGCTAAAATCAGGCAACACTGAGAAATGCTTGCAGGCAAGTTATAAATCTCAGTGGGAGTAAGGGTGGAAAGAAGCCGATTGAAAGTAATGTAAATGAGGACAAAGTGGTGGGAGTTTAGAAGAGTAGGAGAAAGAAAAATTTAGAGACACCTGAGAATACAATGAGTGCCAGGAAACTGAATGGCAAATATAGGAAAGAGAAGTGTTGACAGCTGTGGGGAGATGGTTTCTTTACACGGACATAATATCTCCATCCACATGTTCCAGAAACTAGTGATGGAGTCTGTCGTGGAAAAACATTTGCACTAAAAGGCAATAATGCACATTTTGTTTTTAAATGAAAAACTGAAGCTGAGGAATTTGACGAATTTAATTTCATGGGAAATGCAGAAAAAAAATCTGCTTTGCATCTGATTTGGACGAATAACACTTTTTGATTGGTTCAGATATTGACTGCCAAGGCAAAGGGCACGGTGGTGGCTACTCTGGCTCCTAGAACCGCTGCCCCTCAGGGGTCTTCAGACAGCCCAGTGCTGCAAGGCTCTTGATGGTAACGGGGAAGTCCCCTGAGGGGCTGGGGGTTTTGTCACTCCTCTGACCTTTCTGAAGTGGTTTGAAATCTGCAGATTTCAAACAACATACAACGTATTCTGTAGGAGAAAAAAATACAAAATATTAATGCTTTAATGCAGTGAATGTATTGAAATTCACTACCTTGTTCTTGATAAGCATATCAAATAAATCACACATCTAGTTGTGACCCACTTGGGTTTAAATGGCCCAGAATCAATCAAATCCAAGACACCGAAGTCATGCAATTCCATTTATGTAACGAGGATTAATTTTGTGGGTGAGGATTACAAGGCTCTTATAGCCCAGCCTTGTTTGGGACTGCTGGACTAATGGTTGGTGCGACAAGATTTTGTAGCAATTTCTCCAGAGTTTTCCAAATATTCCTGAAAGGACCCAAACTTAATTCAAGAAGCAAAGATGTTCTTCCCTTCAGTGTTACAGGCCTCAAACTGTGTCCAAAGATGCTGATGGATTCCTTTTGACGTTGCTGGTTCCTGGACCACTGTCAGAGGAGCGATGAGTCTGAGTCTCTTGTTTCATTGAGATTGAGAACACAAATTGTTCAATTTAGTAGCTGTAGAAAATGATGAAACAGGAAGAGAAAGAGACGTTCCATGTTTTTTTTTTTCCCCCTAGAAATTGAGGATATTTGAAAAACAAATGGAAAAAAGCTAATTGTTATGATTCCTATTTGTACATATTTTACACAGGAAACTACCTCCTCCTTTCTTTCCAGTCCTGAAATCTATTTTTTTTTCCCCCATTACCTCACTACAGCACAGGAAATGAAATAATTTCCAAATTTAAGATATCTTTTAGTCCTTAAAAAGAAACCGTTACACGTGAAAACATCTGATACCCACATAAAGTTTTAAGACCTAACCTATCCAAACACACTTCTTGCATGGAAAAATTTTAGTATGGAGATTTTCTTTTAACTGTTACCCTAGTGACTTTAGTCAGAGCAATAAGAAGTTAGATGTGACATGAGCAGCAAAAAATTCCGTGGGCCCAGTGCAGTCACACACAAGCAAAACTCTCGTTGAAATCAAGGCACGACTGGACCCGGAAAAGCCTTTTCTCCCAGATTTTCTTTTGACACTTAGGCAAAACGGAGTCACAAAACCCCTTTACTCCTCCAAAATGTGATGGTACAGAACAAGCCAAAACGTTGCAGTCAGTGCAAAGAATATCACGCTAGTCTTTCACTTTTAAGAGGAGATGCACTAGTGAGCGGGTGACAGTGGCTGGGCTGCTGATAGCAACGGATGTGTTGTCACCAGGAGTCTCTGGGGTCTGAGATGCAGGGTGCAACAGTGGCCCTGCCTGGGCAAGCGTCTGAACTCTTTCCAGTACCCAGAGACTATCCACCATTACTGCTTCGTTCTCAAGCCATAAAAACATGTCAGAAATTCGGAGTGTTTTTTCCTGGAAGGTCAAAAACCTTATTAGCTCCAATCGCCACATGTTTGGAAGAGCTGTGAATAAGAATATGTTTGTAAATAAACTCCTCCTCACACGCAGACACTCCTCTGGAGGCAAAACTATTGTGTGTGGCAGGTCATGGCAAGGTGTTACTGTTGTAAATCCTAGTGCCTTTAGGCTTGATGTGGAAACAGAAAATGATTCCCGTAGCGTTGTGAGTTTTAGGTAAGTAGTAATTTCCAGATGACCACCCTGTGGCAGTAATCATGAGTGCAGTTCTCTTCTGCCCTCCTTGTTACAAAACCGCAGGTGGACAGTGTGGCAAACGACTAGGAGTGATTGACCTCACTGATTTTTAAAGAAACCTAGCCTTCTACATGAGATCTCAAAAATTTCCGCAACACACAAGGCCACTGTAATCACAGTAAATGTGTACATTGCAATAAGAAAAATTGTCTTTTCAAGGTGCTCTGGCACCATGCACCGGGTAACAAATTTCTTTTCAAGTGCTCCCACGTCACACACGTAGATTGCGTTCACTTTGAAACCAAAGAGTCGGATTTGAAGCCAAAAAGCCACAGTTTCAAGGACAATCCTTAAGAAAACAGAGGACATGTAAAAAGCGCTGTAGAAGGACTTTTGGAGAATATCTTCCTGTGTGATGCTCTTACAGGTAGCATAAAGGTGAAAAAAGGCTCCGGGTACCAGTACAACCACCAGCTGTAATGCCCAGAATACCTAAAATGGGAGCAGAAATGTAGTTGTCAGGTCGTTTACAACTGCATCGGGACAGCTAAAACAGGCACATATTGGAACATTTTGCAAGTCCGTTTTTATATCTATCAAACATATAAAGATGAGCAATGTATTGTTATGACAACAAAGGTAAAAATCACTGTTATGTTTTAATTGGAAAAGCTGAGTTGGTTTCTGAAGCGTGAGGGTTGCTGGTATGAAGGACAGAAAGCACAACTCCATATTTAGACACAGAGGAAAAGTTATTAAAAAGAAAATATTACTGAAAAAGCTAAGGGATAATTAACCCAGTCAGTTACTACTTCTTATATGGAATAATTATGGGGTTTTTTTTCTGCTTATTTTCTTAACATTGGATTTATACAATTAAAAAAAGAAAAAGAAAAAAAAAAAAAGAGAATTACCTGAGGAGTTATAGGCCTGAACTGGTTGTAACAGAAAAGATTAACCTCTCTCTTGTCTGGGTCACAGCTGAAATGTAAAGCCTCGTTTCCATAAACAGCAAAGCCCAAAACGCCAAGGAAAAACATCCGGACTGAGCCAAAGAAAAGAGTGTGGAATTGGCCGGTTACCGTTGGTGGCCTGAGCTGCAAATCACAGGGTTATCCAACATGAAAACCAAAAATGAACAGCATTATTGCTGGAGGCCTGCTGGCTCTTTTTCGTTATCCAACATATCGATTTCATTCTGTTTGCTTTAAAAGGCGCTTGCCCTACGGAGGCTGCAGTAGCTTTTGAACAAAGTAAGGGCTTAGAGCATTATACCGTTGCTACTGGTTTTACAGGAACATTCGTTTGCCCGGCACTTGGCAGTTAATTTGTTTCGCTGCCTGTATCTGTGTTCTGCTGTTACAGAAAGCGCCCGACGGAGCCCATCGCCTCGACGGAAACTCCAGTCGTTTTGCTCTCCTACGGATTTCCGTGATGCCGGGTGACGGCAACATCAGGACCGACATGCCGTCATCAAACCTGACCTTAATTATTCTTCTAAATTAAATTGCCGCTTCCCCAAAGGGTCTCTTTTGGTGGCCCTCGGGTCTCTCCCGGGGAGCCCAGCTGCCGAGCGGGCCGGTGAGGGACGGGGGACATCCCGCACCGCCCCGCTCGGTGCTCAGGGGAGGGGGGAGGCGGCGCGGCTCCCTGCCGCTTTGGGGCCGGACCCCTCGCTCCCGGCTCCAGCTCTGGCCGCGGGTCCGCCCCGTACTCACACATCCCTCCGAGAAGCTCCGCATGTAGTTGGGGGACATGTCTGGGAAAGGCGACCTGCGCCGCCGGTAGCGGCCGGAGCCGGCCCTAGCCCCAGCTCCGGCCTCGACCCCCGCCCCGCCTCCGGTCCCGGCCCCGGCTTTCTCCGCCTTGTGCCCCCCGGCGGTCCCCGGCTCTCGGGCAGGGAGCTGGCGCGGCGACAGTGGGACCGGCGGCGCCGGGCGGTAATCCCCCGGCCAGCACCGTCAGCAGCGCCAGTCTCCACCACCGCGCCGCTGCCGGTTGCCCCCCTGCCCCGCCGCCTCGGGGTACCCGCTGTACCCACCGTCATCCCGGCCCGGCCCCGGTAGCGAGGATCCCTCCGAGCTACCTCTTTCCCTTCCCGGTCCCGGTCCAGATGCCGGTCCCGGCCGGGGACTAGGCAGCAGCTGCCGACCCGGAGCACATCGGCAGCCTCCCGGGCTGCTGACAGGTTCAATTTACACCCTCTAGAGCTTAATAACATACTTTTAGCTAAATCCAGGAAAAAGTAAGAATACAATCGAGCTTGGAAGCTGCAGGTCCAATATTCTTTCTTTCAGAGAAATAACAGCAGTTCAATTCAAACAAATCGTTATCAACCCCTCCGATATTGCTACAAATAACTATTTAATGGCAATTAATCGCTATTGCTAATTTGCCAGCGTACTCTTCTCTAGGTGCACAGTTGAAAGGACTCCAGAAGAGCTGTTTGTGCCAGCTCATGCGTGTGCCAGACACTCTTGCTGGGAAACAGCCTCAGGGACGTACCTCAAGGCGTTAGTTTGAACCTAGTGGGAGTTTTATGAGAAGGTGGAGAGAGAGGGAGGATGGAGATGAGAAACCAGAGGAGGGAAAGAGGCAGCTCATCGTTCAGTCACTGGTGCGCAGTAGCTGATTCAGTGTTCCCAAGAGGACACACGGGAAAGTGAAATCCAGCCACCAAATCTAAGAGGGGCAGTTACTCTTTCGCATCGAAACTCATGAGAGAGCCTCCCTTGCAATCGGTTGCAGCGTGACTTCAAGATGATGTTAACAGGAAGTATTTTGTCCCGGCTGTGATGTGTGCTCGTAGGGATGGAAACAGAGGCAGGAGGAGGAAAGGGATGGGAATCAGAGTTCGTTCTAATGCGTAGAGTTAGGTGCCATGGCTCTAAAAAGCCACAACAGTGACTGTATTAATGGCATGCTTGGAGTAACTGTTGCAAGAAATCAGAATTCCCTTTGGAAGGGGAACCTGCCCTGCATCTGCTGAGGGAGCTGCAGCACAAAGAAGGTGAAACACACTTCACTCAGTGTGTCATTTACTACAGCTCCTTTTTTTTTGGTTTTTTTTTTTTTTTTTTTTCAGGCATTTAATTAAATGTCTGTTTATCTCCTGGAGGCCTGTAAAAGGTGCTGTATTAGTATTGCTGAGACTGAGTTTCTAAACATTTTTAATGCCATCTGCATAGAGAGAATGCTGAGCTTACTACATATTGAATGAACTGAAAGCAGCTAAGATCTCACAGTGGTATGTGATCTGCAACAAAATACTGTGGTTCTTAGGGGGTGTGAGTAACCTTCACAGAAATGCAGTAATTGCAGTTACAGTGAATTGTTTTTCTTCTGCTCATAATACATGTGGAGCTTAATTACCCTCCAGAAGCAATCTTTAATGTTCCCACAATACACTTGAAATTACTAAATTGGCTCAGCATGCCGGACAAATGTTTAATATCAGTAATATTGAAATTGTTTAATTCTTTTAAAAATGGGAATTGTTATTGAAAACCTACTGTTGAATGTACTTCAAAGAATACTTGTATTGGTATTTCTTACGTTTTCTTTAAGCAGAAATGTTTTAAAAAAGCAATAATGACAAAACCGAAAAGCTCCTGGGTTCTAACCTGAGATAAATCTTTCAGTGCCTTTTATTATGCTTAGTGTAGCAGCAATTATTTTCACATTAACCGATGAACTTGAAGCCACGTTCATCATGAGGTTTGGTCAGGAAGAATTTGTTTTCACTATAGATAGAGAAAATATTTAAGAACACATTTTAGGTAAAAGGCTTAACTATACAAATGCTTTTTTGTATCTTGTTATTGTTAGGTAGGCATAACATAATTAATTACCCGACAGGATTATCTAATCTAAGAAAATCTATGTACAACCTCAGTAACATTATGCAAACTTCTATTTCCAACCTGTGATAAAGATGCTAAAATAAGAGTTAGCCGTCAGTTGTTCTGCTTTGGTTCTGGGAACACAAAAGGGATTGTCCTGGTTTGAGGTAATTTTCTGTTCAGTAATTTTACTTTTTCAGCTGGGCCTCTTCTAACTGACTAAACTCTGAAACGAAGAGCATAGTGTTCAGAAACTGTTCCCTCTCACACTGATCAGACCTGATCACACCAAGGGATGGTGCAGAGAGGCCCTTACTTACACTTATTGCTAGAACAACCCAGGGCAGGGAATTGCGTCCTTTGCCCCTTGGAGGGTCGGAAGTGGAAAAGCATCAAGGGGTCACACCTGTGGGGAGAAGGAGACAGGACAGGTGACCCAAACCTGGCCAACTGGGGTATTCCATCCCATCCACATCATGCTCAGCATAAAAGCTGAGGGATCAAAGGGTCAACTCTCTTTCTTCGGTGGCCGACATCAGAGGAGGACCCTGTCTGTTCCCCTGCCTCTGATCCTTTGATCCAAGCATTCCTGATTCCAGATCAGGACTCCAGCTCCTGTTGATCACTGAGTCCAATCTGGGACTTTTCATGATGCTTGCAGGTGACGTGATCGTCATCCTGGGAGCTTGAGATGGTTTTGTATATACTGTATTTATTTCATTATTTTCTTCCTTTTGTTTTTGTTTTAATTTTAGTATTAATAATTCATTAAAGTAGTTTAGTTCATTCTAAACTCGTAACTCTCCTTATCCCCTTCCTCTCCTTTCTTTTTGGGGGGAGGAAGGGCCATCTGCCAGTCCGGTTTTGGTAATTTTGGCTGAAGCCAGGGCAGAGATACAGCTGCACTGAAATGAAAAACGAATTCTGGAGGGGTTGCCAAATAAACCCAACACAAACCCCATGGGTGGCTGCGCTCAGACCCCACCGAATGTGATGAATGGGCCCACAATAAAGCTGTGGGTTTCCTTGAAGTGGCTCGGTGCGTGCCCTGGGAGCTGAAGCACAAGAAAGCCATTATCTTTGCACGAGGAGGAACTAACAGCAGTGTTTTTCTTTAGTCGTGTGCGTTCGATTGCCTGCTTTGTAACACCAGCCTTACGAAGACGGCTTGAGATGGGAATAGAGTAAACTGGGGTTGTGAGTAGAGTAAGCTGGGATTGTGCAGTCCTTCTGAATGCAGGCTGCTAAGGCAACTCAAGCTGCTCCTTGGGACTCGCTTGACAGAAACTCATTATTTGTTTGGAATCTGCAGCTGCCTGTCGCTTGCCTCTCCTGCTCAAATGCGATGGAAGACGTTGATATCACGCTTGTTTCTAAGCGAGTCCCAAGCCTGGCTTTCAGCTCGAGGTTGCAACTCAGCAGTGTGCTCTTTAACCATTTCATGAGTTGAAGTCCTACGAAATAATCGCAGTTAAACAGATGGAAATGATATGCACGGGGTAAAGCTGCGCTTGCGCTTAGAGGAACGGACTGTGCGTTTAACATGAAGCACCCTGATCTTTGCTTTATTGGTGTGTCACATGTAACAGCACCTGGTACACCGTGTCAGGAAAAAACTGCACCATGAAAATGGCACAAAATGAACTGGCGTGGAAAATGAACTGCTATCAGTGAGATAAGCTTTAGTCTGCCAAAAAAAGAGAGCTTGCGTGCCTAAATCTTGGAGACCAGCCCCTTCTACCAGCTTTCCAGCTTGGCCTCGTGCTGGAAGCGCCTGAACTTCCCTTTTGGTTTGCAGAGTTCCTCACGTGGAAGGCTCTCATAGCTGCAGTGGTGCCTCCACTGCAGTTTGGACCTAAGGTGGAGGCTGCTTCACCTTCAGGTAGGGCAGGAGGTGTAGGAGGCAGGTGGCTTCCTCAAATCCTCCTGCCTGCCTGCTGGTTTCTATTCAGCGGGAAGAGTGGTAGGAGGGATGCAAAGTCAGGGAGTTGAGAAGGATGGACTAAAGAGAGTCTGGGTTCAGTGCACAGGGGTGTGGGTTCAGCCATGGTGCTCAGACAGAGGAGATGTATGTCATACATAAAGCTTCTTCATCACTTTTTGGTTTGTTTGGCTGGTTTTTTTTTTGGTTTTTTTTTTTTTTTTTTTAATTACTGAAGAGTCTGTTTAATCTAAAAAGCACATTTTGAAAAAAATCCCCCCAAACCCAAGAAATAAGCATGATGAATCACTCTAGCTTTCTTTTCTACAGTCGCTGTGTCCAGTCATGCAAACTTAACAAAGAGGAATTTCCATATTGTTGTTTGTTGCAGCTTTTCCAGGCCTGGGAGGCCACAAACTCCTGCTTGCAGGCTGTGCTCCAAGGACATAGTGCTGCCAGTGGACGCAGCTCAGCTCTGACCACAGACTGTAGATACTTCTGTTATCTAGAATCTCGAAGGGGAAAGGGCTGGATGGCACATATCTGACATCTTTTCTATTGGTTACCTGCTTCTTAGAGCTTGCCCCTGAGCAGCTGTAATTGCACTCAGCCTTTCTCTTTTGAAGATACCTAGTTTGCTGCCTTATGCTATTTGTGACATTCTCTACACACATTCACAAAAATTCTTTGTAGAGTAATTCTTCTCATATCCATTTCTCCCAGGGAGTGCATTAGCTTTGCCTATAAGATGATTGGTCCCTTCCAACTGAAACGATCCTGTGATTCTATGATTAACTTCCAGCACTATTTTACTAGTAATAGAGTTGTAGAGATTTGATATCGAGATATTTGACTTAGTTTGAGGTCTGGCCTTAGAGATGTGGCTGTAGAAGCTGAACCTTTGTCCTCCTGGGATGCTCCAGAGCATGGAGTGTTTCATACCCAGGTAAAGAGCTCCTGCCTCCATGCTCTCCTTACTCCAACTCTGCCCACTCTTCCCAGCTTCTTCCTGACTCCACTTCCAGCTACCCACGTAACAGCAACAACAAGTCCTGTTATCTATTCTAAACTCCAGGGGTAGGGGAAGTGATTTGTTTCTGTAGCCTCTTGTCCTTTAAATAGAGTGCCTGACTCAAGAAGCTGAAAGGTAATGGGAGTCTCTGCCAAAAAAACCCCAACTCTCCACCAAATTAAGGAAGCCTGTATTAAAGTAACAAGAGAGAAGACATGACTTAAGGTTGTTGTACATCTAACTGTCTGGGAGAAGTCACTCTCTGCCACAATGCATGTTCACTTTTTCCAACAGTATCTGCTGCTTTAATGCGTGATACTACAAAAAACTGCTCTAAAGTTTGATTCCTAATGCTCAGTATTTTTAAAAAAATCAAATAGCATTTGTTCCTTGTTTGTTGCCTTGTTTCTTTTCCATGCATGACTGATGCATCAGGCCTTCAAACATGATTACTTCCAGATTTGCATTTGAACATAGTTCTCCTTTAGTTTGCAAGCATGCCTATTTAATTAAAGGCTGCTTACTGCAGGTAGCTTTGGTGGCAGATATGCTTGACTCTTCATGGGACTACACCAAGTTTATTGTGAGGTGCAGATCTGGAATCAGCCCTGCAATTATCAAGCACCCTGAGCGGCACAAACACACCAAAGCAGCCTTTTTCCTGGATAGAAGCAGTTCTCGTTAGACGGAGTTTGTGAGATGTGTGGAGTTGCTCATTCCTACACCACCTGGCATTGCCTCCCTCCCTTTGGGAATGACTGATGAAGCAGGTTTGCCTACCATGTTTCCAAGTTGTGGCAGTCCATGCCCTGTGCTGTCGCACTCCCAGATGTGCTCTCTCTGCACCGGCTGATTTCAGCCTCTGCACATTTCCTTTCCCACTAAGGAGAGACTTACTGTGGCACTCTCTCTCTCTCTCCTTTGCTCTCCTGGTAAGTACTGTGTCACAGTTGCAAGACGAGGTTGTCTCTAGACTGTAATCTGAAATAACAGCCAAAGAGCTGGATGGGGTTCTTTTGTTTGAAAAGAGAATGATGAACAATTTGTATGTGGGGACATGAATTCCGGCTGGTTTATGTCAGGGTCTGTGGATCTTTTCCCTCTCCTTTTTGTCTCCACAGGAAATTGTATCCATGCTGTTTGAGTATATTCCCTTGTCTTTACACAGACATCTGTTGAATGACATTAGAAGCTTAATCTGACTTTCTGTTTCCTTTGAGCTGGAGACACTCATTGTCTCCAAAGCTTATTTCCTTGCTGTTCAGGGTTCTGAAAATATAGAGTAGATACAATCAAGTAATGACAGAAATCAGGAACAAACATAAATTCCCACTGAATATGTTCCCAATTCCATCATTTGGACTATAGGACAGGTAGAAATTATTAGAAGAAATTCTCCTGTGTGGTATGCAACAAAAGTCTTCCCTTTCTCCACACAAACTGCCAATAGAAGTTTATGCCAATAGAAGCTTTTAGAATGTTCTGTTTTGAGCAAAAAAAGACTGAATGGCTTGATGTCTCAGGTAAATCAATATTAAAGACATGCTGACTCTAAACTGTTCTCCCAATGGGAATCATATTGATTGTTCACACATAAACCCATTTTAAAATGAATTAGTGAAAGGGCCGTACTCTGAGGTCAGCGGTAAAGATACACACTGAATTCAACTGATGGGAACCAAAAAGAGTGATTGGGGCTGTTTGCACAAACCTGGATATTGGTGGTTTTAGAAAAGTTCATGTGCACTCAGCAAAGCTGAGGGTGCCAGCAACTGTGGTAAATACTCCAGCTGACAGTAAGGCTGCCTCGGAGGGAATGTAGTTGAATTTAAGGAGGAAACTTGACCAGTAACAAGAATCACTTCCAGAGGAGCTCTGTGGCAATTCTGATCAGCTGCCTCGTGGTGAAGGTGAAGTCTCTGGCCTGATTGTTTCTGAGGACTAACACTGGCTGGGTGTTCTAATAACTAATCAGCATTATACGAATCAGTAATTTACATAACTGTTATAGATGTATAATTTCAGGGAAGTGAGAAGAGTCACAAAGATCAATCAATAGATACAGCGAGAAGTAACTTTAAAGAAGCAATAATACTTTTTGTTTGATAATCTTAGTAAAAGGTTATTTAACATAAAATATTTAACATGAACACTGTTGTCTTTTCAATTTAATTTCTGCACTGAACAGCATGTCACGGAGAGGCTACGTATTTTTGCACATGTGACACACTTTCCTTTGGAGAACTCAGTGATCAAACACTTTCTCCCATTTCAGCAGGTCCACCATGCATTCATTTGCTTTCCCCATACACCTGTCAAAAACTTACAGGCTTCATAAGAACTGTTTTAGTAATATGAACAAGCAAATTCACTGCAAACTCGTACATCCTCCTTTTTGAGAAGAGGAACCCCATCCCTGGAGGTGTTCAAGGCCAGGCTGGCTGGGGCTTTGAGCAACCTGCTCTAGCGGGAGGTGTCCCTGCCCATGGCAGGGAGTTGGAACTGGATGATCTTTAAGGTCCCTTCCAACTCTAACCATTCTATCATTCTAGGAAGGGAAAGAATCAGTCTGCAGATTATGTTACTTGCAAATGCTGTTATTCCTCTGCCTTAGCTCTTTCTTTTCTAAACTTCAGTCCAGTAGGTCTGCCTCTATTTCAGCATATTTGCATTGCTACCTAAACTCATGGTTTCTGCTGGAAACAGATGGGGCTGTTTGGAAAGCCTGTACATGTGCAGACACTAGGAAGTAAAAGGTATTACCTCACTGAGAAACAAGAAACACCAGAAACAGATGTTACACTTTGAAGAGGCAAATAACGTTTATTCTCCACTGTTTTATACCATTTGCAGAGTCAGCCATGCAGAAAACACAGCACCTGTCCCCATTTTCGTCATCGAGACTAAATGCGAGATGTGACTTCGCAAATCAGACCCTAAAACTTTAAAGGCAGCTGATGTCTTTGAGTAGGTTCTATTCGGAACCCACAGCTGGACGACGGGAATAAAATCTCTTCATCTCCAAGTCCCTCGCTCCCCGTCACCCTGCCTTTCAAAGTGCAGTGGTGTCACTTGGGTACGATGCTGGAAGACGGGTTTCCCGGAGGCGGCCCCCACCTTCTGCCCGACGTGGGGGTACAGCTTTGCCGGGCAGCGCCTCTCGGGGGGCTGCTTGCAGAGAGCAGCGGCGGCGGCAGGAGAAGCACCCACCCCCTTCTCCCCCCTCCTCCGCCTCCTTCGCGCCGTCCTCACCGTTCTCAGCGGCTGGAACCCCGCGGGACGGCGGCGGCTCCGTTCTCCGCGGCTCCGCTCCGCGCAAGATCCTCTCGGGCGTCTCGGGGCTGGGGTGAAGGCACCGGCGCTTTGGAGGAGGAGAGGCGGGGAGGCTCCTCCCAGCTCCAGGTATAAATGGGGGCTGCGGAGTGAATGAGTGAGTGAGGAGCGGGGCTTTGGGTTGCTGCTCCTCTTCCCCCAGCTCCCGCTCCGGCGACGCCCGCAGCCGAGGGGCGAGCAGCACCGGCGCCGCTGGACAGCGCCCACCGGGTCCCGGTTGGAGCGGGGNGCGGTCCCTAATGGCCGCTGCTGCACCCCCGAGGCACAGGATCTCTCCTTCCTGCCCCCCAGGAGAGGTCTTCTCCAAAGGGCTGAAAGGGAGCGGCGTGGGGGTTTTTTATTCCCCTCTGGCGGACAGTGCTTCCTCTGCATTTTTGAAGGGAGAAAAACTCGACAGAGAAAACGGGGGAGAAGAAAGGCAAAGAGGGAAAGCGGAGAAAGTTAACTGACTTGCAGAGAGGTGAAGCTCTCCAGTGGTTCCCACTGCACTTTGCATTGAAGAACTCCTGTCTGCTCAGAGCTGGAGGATGGAGCTGCCACCTGAGCTCACAGCAATGTCCCTTGGGGAGAATGGAACCACCCAACTCGGGCCAGACACAGCCCTGATGCCCCCAGTGCGGGGTACAGCCATGTTTATCATCCGCTGTGTGATCCCTTCGCTTTACCTGCTCATCATCACTGTGGGCTTGCTGGGCAACATCACCCTCATGAAGATCTTCATCTCCAACAGCGCCATGAGGAGCGTACCCAACATCTTCATCTCCAGCCTCGCTGCTGGCGATCTGCTGCTGCTGGTGACTTGTGTGCCCGTGGATGCCTCCCGGTATTTCTCCGAGGAGTGGCTCTTTGGGGAGGTGGGCTGCAAACTCATCCCGGCCATCCAGCTGACTTCTGTTGGTGTCTCTGTCTTCACCCTCACCACCCTCAGTGCCGACAGGTAGGAAAGCTGGCCTGCCCCATCTCAGCTCTCCGCAGCTTGGGCTAAGGCTAGCCAGAACTAGCATGAAAGGTGAGGCACCCCTCTGATAAGGTACCCCTTGTTTGTGAGGTGCCCATACTTCTCCTTCCCTCACTGGCTGATGGCAAGTCTGGTTGGTACTAACTTAAGTTATAGGGTTTCTGGAGACGGGTGACCCTGGACCTCCAACTTCCAGGGTGTCAGCTGCAAGAACAGGGTTTAGTCCTGGCTTCTGGGATGGTCCTGTAACAGCCCATGTACAGAAATCTTATTCATTAGAGGGAGGTTTTAGACCTTAAGTATACTCTATGACAAACCACAGTGATGTGTCAACAGGCTGCGAGCAGCTTAAACCAAGTCAAGCACAGAGGTGTTTTTAATAGATTTGTTTCTTTCTGCTCAGAAAGGCAGTGTTTGTGTGTGTTTGTGCCCTAGCAGAGGAGCAGGTTACCAGAGGTAGCTGCCAGAACTAGTTCAGCATCTGGGAATTTGGAGGCACCCAACTGTTGTAAATGTCAGTCTTAAACTTTTGGTTCAAACTGTTCACTTTGGTTTCATAGAAAATGAAGAAAATTCATAGCAAATGAAAAAAAAAAAAAAAGCCCCCCAAAACAAACTAGAAAGTAACACTGCCATCTCTAGTACTTGTCAAATTAGGAAGAAACAAAAAGCTGGACCCCAGGCTTTTTCTTCCAATTAATATAAATGGATATTTAAGGGATTTATAGCAACTGGGTGGCTGATGGGCTGTGCTTCAGGCTGTCAAAGAAAAAATCTTGCAGTGTAATTGGCAACTTTATATTAAATGGAATTGTCTTCCTTCCCTTATCTTCCTCCCTCTCTCCCCCCCCCCCCTCCAGCCCAACAA
>VXBJ01004137.1:462633-510771 GCA_013400055.1 Nycticryphes semicollaris
CTCACAGTACAAACATACAGAATTTGTCTCTCTTAAAATATGTAAAAATATGGTTATCAGTGACTCTTGGCATTATCCAACTTAAATATAAATCTACTGAGAATACTGACATAAGTGAATGCTTCTGAATAACAGTCAGTGAAAGAATTTACTGTTATTGCTGTCAGGAGGAGAACTGAACAAATTAACAATGGTACTTTTAACTAGTGCCGTTATAAGCAAATGGGATTAGGCAAGTAGAACTAAAAAGGCAGGTTGCAGGCAGTGAGTTGCCATTGCAAGATTTGTGCTATCTTGTAAGAAATACAGTTAGCTAATGTGAAGTGAGCAGCAAGAAGAAGAAGTAACAAGAGAAGAAAAAATGAAAAGGAAAAAGAAAATTTATCTTATCCTCTGAAACGATGGTTAGACAGGAGAGGTAATATATTTCCTCCGGAAAAAAAAAAAAAAGCCTCATCCTTAGGGTGGATAAATCATCATCCAAATGACTAAATTTGAAATTTGACTTTTTTTTTTTTTTTTTGAAACCTTCTTGATAGTTTTTGGCTCAACAGACTATATTTCTATAGAGTGGAAAACTTTCTCCACTTAGGAAAAATCTTAGGATTTTCCCCCTGAGAAACACAGAACACATGCCATTGACATTCAGTTAATTGTGTTTATACATGTTCTGCCAGTCTTCATATCAAATGCTGTTCATGATATTTGGCTATCAGACCTCTGAGATGCTCATTCCTGGTGAATGCAGTTTGGTGCATAAGACATAAGCATAGAAAAAAAATATTGTGAATAACGGTGTAAAGAGAAGAAAAAATCTACCTTAAATTGCAAGAGTTTAAAAGAATAAAATAGAATAAATGCCAATCTCAGGCTATTTGTGTGTTGGGAAAGAAGTACCCACAGCACTGAACATCAATTTATTCCACATTCTTCTCAGCGAGATGAATTGTTCTCTTAATGATACAAGTGGAATGGAGTCAGCAGAACTGCCCAAACAAGGAAAAGGGATTTGGCCCCATTCAAAATTTCATTCCACTTTAGCAGAGTGGGCAACACCTGGACATGATATTAGTATTTTTAACAAATATTGACCGTACGATCACGCTACCTATTCAGATATATTTTGATCCTTCTATATTGTGAGGCTAAATGCTATCTTTTTGTGTTTGAAATCTTCCTGCAATGGCACGATAAAATGCTACTGTAGAAACGGTTTTAATAAATGACTTGTTTGCGGGAAATGCAGTACTATGACCCAGTAACATCACCTAAAGCAGAAGCTTTATAATAAAGCCAATGACACCAACCCCTCCAGCTCCAGGATTAAAGCAAGTCGTATGTAACTGTCCTGCCTGAATTAGGCCCGTGCTTGTTTTATGACACTTCATTATTATATTTATTTATTTGCATTGTGATGGTATGTAGGAAACTGGGTGATAACTGTTTGTGGTGGGTACTACAGGAACAAGAAGGAAGTCCCTGACCTTACAGCTTTTTCAGTAGAGACAAAGCGAGGTACAGAAACAGAAGTGCAAGGAAATATTGAGGCAATTCTTAGCGTGGTAGGCTGTAATCAGAGTCCAGTGGCTGCCTAAAGTATTGTTGAGTTGGTTTGGGTTTTCTTTTTAATTTGTTTTCGAAGGGCACCACAACAAAGTCCTCTGGAAAAAGAGGTAGCACTGCAGTGGAGGGACAGGTGAAGAGTAGTCACGAAGCAGCTTCTCTTGAAGTTAGGTGTGTGGGAGGGGAATACAGAGACAGGAGTAGCGTGTTCCATACTAATTGGGAGCTGAGAAATACCTTTACGAAGGCTTTTGAAAACAAAGGTGGGGAGGACTAGATAAGGCATACTGGAGTTTATACAGTAGGAACAGTTTATAACTCTGGAGGAAGAGGATATTCTTTCTTTCATCACTTTTTTTTGGGGGGTTGTATGGAGGGGAGGAGATTGCTTTATAATGAAAATATGCTATACAGATAAAGTCCGTATCTGCAGAATGGGTGACTTTGTGCTTGTGTCTGTTGGCAGAAACCGCAGCTCCAAAGAAAGGAAACTTGTTTTAAAAGTATTTCCTGAGTTGGGGTGCCTTTGTCAGCAGTGATAATGATAGAGGACGTAGGAAGACAGAATTTGCATGAAGGCTTTTAATTAAAATCAAATGCATATTTGTAATTATTTCCTGATCTTCATGGCAACCTATAATTTTCTTTTTTATCAGTGAAATAAAGGAAAAGATGGATTTTGCTTATTAATTTGACTAAATAATTTGCCCCTTTACTCTGATTTACCAGTGTTGTTTTACTGATAGAAAATAGGCACTTTGTAATTTGAATGGTTGGCGACAGGTTTCAGCCTTACACTGGTTTTTTACAAAGGAAGAGGCTGGGTGTTCATTTTGGCAACACTTCTCATTTCACACAGTTTATATTTGGTTTTATCTGTAACCTGTCTCTTTCTACTCTATGTCTTTTCAGAGATATAAACGAGATGACAGATTTTTGTAAAGCACTTTTAGTGCCCTTTCCTCCCCGTTGACACCTAGTACTGTGCAGGGCTGAGTCCTTGGAAGGAGAGTGCCACCTTGTAGTCAGCTGAAGTAGCAAGTAGAATTTTGATAGGATTAAAGAAGTTTTTTGGGCTGAGCCCAACTGGTTTTGTGAGAAAGGGCACTCTGCTCCAATGCCTTCCAACTTGGAATCAGTCGTAGCTCAGGGGAAAGCATGCTATTTGCTGAAACAGCAACATATGCCAAGGCACAAATATATTCCACATTTTCTACTAATGTAAAAACTTCCAAGAAGATCTCCCCTTTAGATATTAACCCAACAAGCGCTGCTAAAACAATGACTTGTGTGTGATGCTGTTGCTGTCTTGGGTGATAGGGCTGTGATCAAAATATTTTGAAACGCTGCAATGGGAAAAGAGAGGGCAAAAAAACATCTGTAGTACAAAATGTAATTTTTACCTGATGCCTCCCTTGTACCTCTCCTCCCAAAGCCCCCAAACAAGCTCTTCCCCAGCAATATGAAGTTTTAAAGAAATAAGCAGATGTGAGGATTTGACGTCACTTCAATTGAGTAAAATGAAATAGAAGGTCTGTCTTTATGTAATGAAATCAAGGCAGACAGCAATAGGAAGCAAATTATTGAATAATAAGGTTGCAGTTTGTGCTGGGGAGCATTCATGCTTTATGCAGAAGCTTCTCTCCTTCCCATGGCAGTATAAAGTATCTCTTTACACCTTGGTGTCCAGGGAGTCCCTCATTGTGTGTTAGAAAAAATGGTAAACATAAATTAGTAGCTACAATATACTGAGTTTAATTTTCCACTCTGCAATAAGGGTGAAAGCACAGTAAAAATCCTCTCTGTGAATTCAGAGATGATGTGAACATAGCCATTATTTTTAATTATTTAATATTTTAATTATTTAGTGATAAGACAGTTTATCACAGTCCCGAGAAAGAGGACTTCAAGGCATATTTTGACTCAGATAGTCTCTGAAGAAAACACTTGCACCAAGGCGGTGCTCTGCTCCAGACATTTTCATGGCACAGCCATTTCCCTTGTTGGTTTCCAGCAAACTCACAATGTGCTGCTGGGGATATGGCTTTTATCTGCAGTTCCTCAAACATCTGCTTGAGGTTTTGAGGGGTTATGATGTACCTATCAGGACCTGCAAATGAGCCATAAGGAGTGTTTGGGATCACAACTCCATTTCTCAGCATTCCTTTCAGCAATTATGTTATATTTAGCCATTACATAACCCCGGGTATGTATTTATACCCATATGTATTTATATTTGTATGTGCATGTATATGTATCTGCATGCACAGATAAGGACTTTTATCACTAAGTAGAGACAGCTAAGTTACAGATCTTCTCACTCATTCTTAACTATCAGAGAAAAATAAGCACCTCACAGGGTGATTTAATGCACTTAAATCTGATTCACCCTTTGAAAGTACATCTCCACTCACTAGAAGGACTTTAACGAGAATAAAGTTATGTACCTAAAGTGTGAATCTCTCCTGAATCCCATCTTCCTTTTACACTTTTCTTTAGATTTAAAAAGTATATAATTTTTCCATTTCTCAAAATCTCTACAATTTCCCAAAGAACCCTCACACCCATCTCAAATCAAATAAAAGTTTAGAAACAAAAAATTGAAGCAGCAAAAAACCAAAATGGCATCAGATAAAACAACCTTCCAAGTTACCACAGCTTGGATAAACAGAAATGTTTTGTTCCATGTTCAGTTTTTAATAAAAACATTTAAACATGTGGTGCTGAGGAGCATGGTTTAGTGGTGGACTTGGCGGTCCTGGGTTAATTGTTGGATTCGACAGTCTTAGAGGTCTTTTCCAACCTAAATGATTCTGTGACTTTATAATTTACATACGTTTTGAAAAGAAATGTTTTGAAAATGAATTAAAACTCTGAGCAAAACATTTAGGTATCCTTGAAACATTTTTCTCAAAGTATATTTGGCCTTCTAAACTAAACCTTTTCTTGTGCTAAGTTGCACTCTGCATCACCTTCTGCAACAATTTTTCTTTTTTTTTAAATAAAATAATTCCTTACTGTAGCCTACTTCTGTTCATTTATTTTACTTTGCTGTAGTGTGGTATTTCCACTCTCTGGTTTCATTGGAATGGTTATGAAATTATCAATTCTGCAAAGGTTTATATGCAACCATATATAACAGCCTCCAATTGGGTATGTGGAAGTTTTTACCTTCTTTAAGAGTTTAATATTTCTGCACAGGCCATTGGGAGTCATTCCTGCCTGACTTTATGAAGATGCTTATATCCCAGGCATTATCATCAGGACAGTGTATCACTGTGCAGGAAGGTACTGGGATGGAAAGGCAAGAGCCTCCATTGCAGCGGCTGTTGCTGATCTGGCAAGAGGTGATTAACGCTGGTTATTACCCTTCACTCCCAGGGAGCTGTTAGGATCTGAGAATGGGAAAGCTCTGGCGGAGGGAACCTGGGGCTGTGGGAGCTGAGGAGAATAGAACCGTAGAATCATTCGGGTTGGAAGAGACCTTCTTGGCCACCTGGGCACACTGCTGGCTCATATTCAGCCACTTGTCAACCAGAACCCCCAGGTTCTTTTCTGCCAGGCAGCTCTCCATCCACACTTCCCCAAGCCTGTAGTGATGCATGGTGTTGTTGTGGCCCAAGTGCAGGACCTGGCACCTGGCCTTGTTGAAGCTCCTCCTGTTAACATTGGCCCATTGATCCATTCTATCCAAGCCCCCCTGTAGAACTTCCCTGCCCTCCTGCAGATCAACACTCCCCCCTAACTTAGTGTCATCTGCAAACTTACTGATGGTACACTCTATATCTTTGTCAAGATCATCAGTGTAGACATTAAACAGAAATGGTCCCAACACTGAGTCCTGAGGAACACCACTTGTGACTGGCCACCAACGGGATTTAACTATGTTGAGCACCACTCTTTGGGACCATCCAGTCAGCCAATGTTTGATCCAGCAGATCATATGCTCATCCAGGCCATGAGCAGCCAGCTTTTCCATGAGAATTTTGTGGGGGACTGTGTCAAATGCTTTTCGAAAGTCCGGGTATACAATATCCACAGCCTTCCCCTCTTCCAATAATCGTGTGATCTTGTCATAGAAAGAGATCAGGTTTGTTAGGCTGGACCTGCCTTTCATAAATCTGTGCTGACTAGGCCTGATCCCCTGGTTGTCCATTACATGGTTTGAGATGACACTCAAGATGATCTGCTCCACGACCTTCCCTGGTATTGAGGTCAGACTGACAGGTCTGTAGTTTCCTCGATGATCCTTTTTGCCTTTCTTGTAGATGGGTGTTACATTTGCTACTCTCCGGTCCATCCGGACCTCCCCAGTTAGCCATGACTTCAGAAAAATAATGGAAAGAGGCTTGGCAAGCACATCTGCCAACTCTTTCAGCACTCTTGGGTGTAACCCATCCGGTCCCATAGACTTGTGTGCATCCAGGCCGTGCAGCAGGTCACTGATCACTTCCTCAGTAAATGTGATGTCCTCATTCTGGTTCCCCTCCCTGTGTCCTAGCTCCTGAGGCCACATCTCCAGGGAACAGCTAGTTGCACTGCTAAAGACCAAGGCAAAGTAGGTGTTGAGCACCTCAGCCTTTTCCTCATCCTTTGTTACTATGTTTCCCTCTGCATCTAATAAAGGAGGGAGATTTTCCCTAATCCTCCTTTTGTTGTTAATGAATTTATAGAAACATTTTTTATTACCCTTAGCAGCTGCAGCTAGGTTGAGCTCTAGCTGTGCTTTGGCTCTCCTAATTTTCTCTCTGCATGTCCTCATTACATCTTCATAGGCTTCATATGAGACCTGACCTCTCTTCCAAAGGTCATAGAGTCTCCTGTAGTTTTTGAGATCCAGCCAAAGGTCCCTATTTAGCCAGGCCGGTCTCCTTCCCCGCCAATTAGAAAGTGAACTCTAGTGGTACATGTGCTGGTGTGAGAGTGAGGTGCAAGTACGGAGGTAGGATGTGCATTTCTAGGTTTGCTGGGAGGATTTGGGGAAAGAAAGAGTGGAGCTGTGGCTGCTTCTGTGCACTCACCACGCTGGCATGGAATAGGCAACTATGGCCACAGGTTGTATCCAGGGCTACTTTTGCCACCCCAGGTGAGTATATATGCAGGTAGAGCTAGAGATTTGGAAAATAGGAATTTAAAAAATACTACAAACCTGTTGACATTTCAAATAAGAACAAAATACGACGTTATTTTATTCGAAGCTATGGAGTGGCCTTATGAATCGCACATTGAGTTTGAAAAGATACCTTTTAATTTGCATCTGTGCATTTTGATCAATTTCAGGTACAAAGCAATTGTAAATCCCATGGACATCCAGACCTCGAGTGCAGTGCTATGGACCTGCGTTAAAGCCATTGCCATCTGGGTAATCTCCATGCTCCTAGCAGTTCCTGAAGCAGTCTTCTCCGAACTGGCCCACATCAATGACACGGACAATGCCACTTTCACGGCATGCATACCGTACCCCATGACAGATGACATGCACCCGAAGATCCATTCTGTGCTGATTTTCCTTGTGTATTTTCTTATCCCCCTTGCCATTATTAGTATCTACTACTATCATATTGCAAAGAGTTTAATAAAAAGTGCTCACAACATCCCTGGAGAATACAGTGAGCATTCCAAAAGACAGGTAAGCTATATGCTTTTTTTTTTGACATCCCAATGAAAGATTCATGTATACACTTACAAATTAAAGTACAGGAGCTACAACACCCAAATTGTTGTATTTCATAATGGATTAGTTCAGTTTCCACATGTGTGAGCTAAGCCAAAGATTATCTGGAAAATCTCCTTGTTTCCACAATTACTCAGGGTTAAGCCTGACGTGTAAATGAGTATGAGCAAGGAAAAATATAAATTCAGTGCCATCAATGTCTATACCTAACAAGAAATGGGATTGGTGTATGTGTTTGTATGCATTTTTACTGTATTCTTACATTACTCATACATTACTTGCATTCTTATTGGGGAAACAATGCTTTTGTAGTTAATGGTAGTGGTTTCACCTCTCTCTATTGGCAGCCATTTGGGGAAGAAATCTTACATGAAATTTTTGAGAATTCTTGTTTTGTGCTTGGAAAGGAAAAACCTCACATAGGGAGGGAAAATTTTTCTTAGGGGATCTAAGATTCTTCTCAGACCAAGGAGTGGTGAAAATATTAACACAGTGCATGAATCGATCCATTTTTGGCTTTCTCAGTAGATCTTTCTGGGATACAAGCCTGAACTTGCTCTTTTCTGATACCTTTTCTATTATAGCTGCTATGAAACTTTTGGTATAGGTTCTGTATAATTTGGAGACAAAGCATTTTAAAATGCTGGACAAAGCCGGCTTCCCCATAAGGCATAGGAAGCAGAACAGCAACAGGCTGTTCATTAGCAGGAATATTTACATATGCAAACAATAACATTTGTAGAAAAAGTGCCTCAGCTACTTTCAAAAAGTGATAGTATTGATAGAGAGGAATCATTATGCCCGTTAAAACAATTTGGAAGGGTTTTCTTTGCCAATATTTTAGAAAACACCTTTATGCTGACTGAAATCTCCTTGCATATATAGCGTGTACATATTGTTTTAAAAAGAAAGACCACATTCCCTCGCGTCCTTTTTGCTCAGAACTTCATTTCTGCTTTGGCCTGTTTCTTCTCAAAAATGCATACATATTAGTACTTCATGTATTATTTTATTTTTCTGTGAAATGTAGACAGCCTTTGGCTGAACCCTCAGGATGGAAACAATATTTAATTTATATCACATTTCTGGATCCACATGTATTTTCAAAGTAAGAACATACTTTTTCATTCTACTTAGGGTTTTTTTTCCCCTTTTTTGTCAATCTATGAGGCTCTGAAAAATAGAAAATTCTGGTGTACTTACACAACTCCCAGGAAGAGGAATTAAATTCAGACCATCACTATCAACTCATGTTTCTTTATGCCATAGCACAAAAGTGTAGCATTCACTCTCTACCTCTGTGCCTTTTTTTCTGCTTTTGCAATCAATTTGAGTGCAAATCCTACCAAATTGGAATGGTAGAGTTTTCCCATCTTTTGTGAATTCTCCACTGTTTTTTGGTTTAGATGAAGCCAAGAAAACTACTTACGGATTTATTTCACAGATTTTGAAACCCTGTTAGAATAAATCCACTTGACTCTTGCAGGTTAAAATTGTTAGAAAAGTGAGCAAAGCCAGAAAACTTTTCTTGCCTCTGCAAAACTTTGGTACTTGACATACAAAATAAATATTTTTTGGGAAAAATGTGGAAAGTTCCTGCCTCCCTTTTTGTGCCTTCTGCATGGCCAGTTTCTCTTCCTCTCTCAGTTTGGAATCAATGCGTAGGCTCATTTCCTGTCAACTTTTCAACCACTCTCAGGATCGACATTGTAATCCAATTATACTTTAGCACTGCAATTAGGGTACATTTCTTTCACGGCATCGTTGAAGATTAACTGAACCTTTCACCTTACCTTGGAATTAAGGTGCTTCAGACTGTGCAATGGTGTTTTGGTGATTTGTCTAGGAGAGAGGCGCAAGCTGAGGCATTTCAGGCAAAATATTGGGATGTAAGTACCATTGCATAACTACTACCCTAGCAATGCCTCTACATTTCACTCAAAATGTCTTGATGGTTCAAAGCCAATGGTTTCTAGATAGCTTTCTAACTAAAGCTAACGTTCAAGCTAAGCAGTGAGATCTCATCAGGAAAGGTTATGTTTCACGGCATCCTTTGGTGCGGTGCTTTCAGGCTAAAAGCTAGTTTTTACATGGGTCATGAATCCCTCTTGCTGCCTATATCATATAGAAAGAGCAACCTTCTGTGACTGCAAACAGATAGGATCTTTCACTGAAAGTAAACTGAATGTAGGAAAGGAAAGTAAATGAGAGAGAAGCCCCTGAAGGAAGCATTTTTACTGTCCATACTTATGACTGTTGTTAAAGATAACACAAAACAAAATGCTGCACGTTTTAATTAAGTCTGTCGCAGAGTAGTCCTATTTGTTGTTGTTCATTTGGGTTCTCTTCATCTTTTTAGATGGAAACTCGGAAGCGTCTGGCAAAAATTGTGCTAGTTTTCGTCGGCTTCTTTGCCATCTGCTGGTTTCCTAACCACGTGCTGTACATGTACCGGTCTTTTAATTACAATGAGATTGATCCATCGACGGGACACATGGTCGTTACTTTAGTGGCCCGAGTGCTAAGCTTCTGCAACTCATGTGTCAACCCGTTTGCACTGTATTTTCTCAGTGAGAGTTTTAGAAGACATTTCAACAACCAGCTTTGCTGCAGGAGGAAAGCTCGGCAAGAGAGATCTGCCAGCTACTTGCGCAACTCTTCTGCCATTCAGATGAGTTCCCTGAAAAGCAATACCCGGAACACAGTGACTAGCATGACACAACTGAACGGGCACAACTTGAAGCAAGAAATGTCCTTATGATTTAGTAGGTGTGATTTTTGACTGCGGAACAAACTTGAATTTTTTCTTTGCAGTTTGTAACTCACTTTTGGCTCCCGCATGCTTAGGCCGTCTGTGTCCTCAGAACAGAGGATCTGTTAAGAGTTTGGCCACTCTGAGGTTATTTCACACCTAGTCTTACTTTTAGGTAGAAGGAAAGAGTATGCTTTATTGAGAAAATAAAACTGGCTTCATATTGTACTTTAAAGGAGATGCTAATGTACATGTAAAATATAAGAAAGTAAAATAATGGTGAGAATATTAGTGCAGCTGATTGAACGTTGCTTTAAAATGTATAGATTTTTAGATCCGAAAATTATGTATTTTTAACTGAATATTGATCCAGGCTTATGTCTTACTTTAATTGCTTTTGCATGATTTTAGCTGTGCTGTGTGTACAAGCAGTGTTCATTAAGAGTGACAGGCATTTTTTGAACCAGTTAAGGAGTCATTGCAATGCATAGATTTTAGTTTAAGATATAAAGTATTCAAGTATCGAGTGCCAGATCTTTACCTCATTTAATTCCACCTTGTTTTTTCACTTTTGGCAGATGTACAGATGAGAATTTACTTTTTGGGGGTTCTGTTTGCTGTTGAGATCAGCAGTTTATCTGCTAAAATTACATACTTTTTGTGATTAACATCTTGAAAGAAAAATGTGTGCAACATGCAGGTTTTTTAGAACTTAGTGTTTGAAAGCTCATTTTCTGATTTGTGAAGCTTATAATATTGTTTTAGAGTGTCTACATAGTTTATATTTGCTACTACTAACTGATATGGCTGGAGCAGCTCTCCTTTGAAGACAAGCTGAGAGAGTTGGGGTTGTTCAGCCTGGAGAAGACTCCAGGGAGACCTTAGAGCCCCTTCTGGTACCTGAATGGGGCTACAGGAGAGATGGGGATGGACTCTTTATCAGGGAGTGGAGCAATAGGATGAGGGGTAATGGTTTCAAATTGAAAGAGGGGAGATTTAGATTAGATATTAGGAAGAAATTCTTTGGTGTGAGGGTGATGAGACACTGGAAGAGGTTGCCCAGAGAAGCTGTGGCTGCCCCATCCCTGGAGGGGTTCAAGGCCAGGCTGGATGGGGCTTTGAGCAACCTGGTCTCGTGGGAGGTGTCCCTGCCAATCGCAGGGGGGTTGGAACTCAATGGTCTTTAAGGTCCCTTCCAACACAAACCATTCTATGATTCTATGATTCTATGATTCTGTGATATCAGTACACATCTAAGAAGGATGCTAAGTTCAGTGGCATAGCTGAACATTCAAAGAGGTAAAAGAGGCTTTTTCAGAGAGGGTCTGTGACAAGGCTTCCTACAGCTTGGAGCAGTCTCTGAGTGCAGAACCCAAACTACTACCAAACAAAACCAAACTGAGAGATGCCCTGCAGGAACACACTTAACATAATCTGATCACTAGTGATCATCCAGCCCACGGGAGCAGATGGGCTCTCATATGAAATAAACCCCAAGTGATGAAACGTGGGTGGCTGGCATTGTTGGCTTAACACCAGCTGTTTTGCTGTCTTAATCTACTACTCGTCTTGCACATAGTGTTTACTAGTCTAAACAAAGCCTAAGTACTGTTGAAATCTCTGCTTTAAAAGGTACTGTTGAAATCTCTGTTTTAAAAGACACTTATTCTTTTCCTGAAGGCCCTTGTGCATAAACAGTCAGTGCATTTCTGAAAATCCTACCTGGACTCCCTAAAAGAAGGATGTTCAAATGTTTGTTTGTTTGTTTGTTTTTTTCTCTTTTGAGACATTCAGTGCCATGGACAGTGCACAGGTCTTTGTTGGTATTCCCAGGAGAACAATTTCAGCAGATGTGGCCAGTACAGAACTGGGATTAAAACAGTAGGTAATGGTGAGTGAGGCTGTAGTTACCAATTACCATCCTGAATAAATTCGCTACAAGGGTTTACTGCTGTCTCCTTTCATTCACACTCTAGTGCTGGGGATACCTTATACAAGGCTTGTGAAGCTGCCCTTCACACCACAAGAAAGTATTTCAGCTTTACAATGCCTCATTATTTTTTCCCCCTTCCCTTCCCTTCCCTTCCCTTTTCTTTTTTAAAATCAGTTCACGTGTCACACATGGGTACTCAAATAGACACAATTTTTTGCTGCTTGTTGCTGCAAAAACTCTTGTAAGGCCACCCGTACACAAGTTCCTAATCTGTTCCAGGGCTGCACCAACTTTTGCTGAAAGAGCTGATGGGATCAGAGCTGATTTCCCCCCTTATACAGCTGGATGCTCTCAGACTAATCATTCCACAAACCAGGCGAGGGGTTGACTAGGGCAGGATCTGTTCTGGGTCTGAGGTCCAGAGAAGAGACGCTCACATGATGTTGTCAGGAGAAAGGGCAATAGTGGCAGACAATGGCACCTTGTGGAAGTAGTTTTTTATGGCCAGTTCATGAGCCAAATGTAATTTTAAATAGCTCCTTCTTGCAAAATGAGTGGAACTGCTCCAGCACAGATCTGTCTCTGTCACAACACTGTAGCCTGTAATCTGCAGTGACTTCTCTAAGGTTAATGGTAGAAAGTACGCTAGACATTTAGATTGGATTTCAGAATAAGTTGCTAGTCTTAAAATTTCAAAAGCTCAAGTGATAATATAATGTAGCAGCTTATAGTTTCTTTTGTCCTTATTAATGCATTTGCTGTTGATTAGTTCTATTTTTAACTCTGTATAGCCAGCTGAACCTCAAAATTTCTTTCCCATTTCCTGAAACTTCAAGGCCAGGTGTCTCCCTGCCCCAGATTTTAAAACAACAAGAAGGTATATTGATATAAGCTGTACATGATTTTAGATAATTACCTGAAAAAAATCCCCTGTTTTTAGCACTGAACAGAGAAAGTAGCAGATTGAAGGTCTGAATGTCAACCAACAAGGTCCAGCTGGTGAGACCGATAGTATGTAATGTAAAATTGTGTGCAGCATTCAAATGACAAAATTTATGAAGTTCAGTGTGGACTAGCTCCATAATGCCTGCCCCAGAAGACTGCAGTAGCCCTGAGGCATTAGTGGCTCCTTGGAAGACTTTACAGGAAGGAGTAAATTGACATGACCTTGCAAATTTATCTGGAAGTTGTTGTCCATAACTGCCTGATGCTGCCTCATCCTTCTTTTTCTCCATTTCGCCTCTTCTTCCCTCTCTCCATGCCCTAATACCATGTCATCCCACACGTTCTCAGAACTCCTCTTTAGTTTTATGCCACTAATTCTTCCTGGGTGCCAGCCAGAGTTTTAGATTCCTCTGCTCTGATCAGTCTTGAATCATTTTTACTCCTGGATATTTTACACCCACAAAACACAGAAGCTTAAGGCATCCGTTTAGTGTTTCTCAGTGGTGATCATTGACTATGATCAAGTTGCCCTTTTATTTCTGCATTTTTCTTTTTCTGGTTCCCTGCTTCTCATTTTGTTTTGCAATCTCTCTACACAGCATAACATTTCATAGACCTTCTAAATCCATTGTGTTTTTTATTTCCTGAAGGCATTTGTCTGATGTGGACATTACCAGATGATACAGGTACCCTGCTGGAAAAAAAATAATAATCTAATTTAGAGTAGATTTGATGCTTGTGTTTGATTTACACTCTTCTCTCAGTGTCTTAAATTGCTCTGTGTGGTATGGACAGCATGAGTTTGCCTTCTGGCAGGAATGCAAGCTACAGCCTGTTCTTTTTTGTTGTGCGGGGAAGGTATTCCCAGGTAGACTATAACCCCTTCTTGTCAGGAAATCTGCACAATTTTCATTCATTATTTCCCAAGCCTAATACTCAAAGCCTGTTTTGCATAAATAACCTAAATTGTGCATACCTACTTTCAAATTCTTGTGAGCATGTTAAGGGGGGAACTAGTTAATCTGTCTGGAGCTTTACATTGCCAAGCCCATATGCACATTTGGGAAGTGTCTGTTACTGTGCTTTTGTACACATTGTATACAAGTACAGCTGTATGTATGATGCTATTTCCAAACAGCACTGCTTGCTAACAATTAAAAAATTATTGTAGAATGCTTTATATGAAGTATTTTCTCTGAACTCTGTAGTCAAAGAGACAAAGAAAATCCGTAGATGAGAGTGTGTCAACTTTTCAGGTACACCATTGAGATCTTTGTCAAACCGACTGTTAAAATGTCACTTGATTTTTATATTTTTCTGTTGTGAAAACTTTCTTATTTCAGAAACATCAGTTTATTTCTATCTTTCTCTCCTGAATTTTGAGTTGGTTTCTTTCAATAATATTTTTGCAATGATTGAGAAAACAACCATCCCTTCCAACAGTCTCTGGAAAATGAGAGAATAGAGGTAATTACTACTTCCTCTGTGTACGACTTCTTTTTCTTTTAGACTAGAACTAACACAAAGTAAGTCTGATTGATAGCATCTTGTCACCACACCCTGGCTGTGACAGAAACATTACAGCACTGAATCCTGAAGTGTCAGTATGGTTGAATTCTCAACAGACTTGAAGTACCTCAGCATTGCAGTGTGAAGGGAAAATTTTCTTGAACAAAGCCAATTTGGTTACAACACAGAACAATGTCTTTACTTTTCACAACACACCTGCCTCATGGATATTTTCCTTAATTCAGTCAAAACAGATTCACAGAAATATAACCACAGGAAGAGTAAATTTGTGAGTAGGAGAGAAAAATGCTTTCTCTTAATTTAAACAGGGTCACGTTAAGCTGAAGATTTGCAGTGCAGATTTACAGTACCCATTTCTTTCTTCCTTCACTTATTTCTAAAATAGGAGCTGTCGCAGAATAGTCAGCCTTTCAATGAAATCACAACTCAACCTCACAAAATCACTGGATGCCTTTGAAAAAAAATCTGCCTACATGTTTGCAGCATGTGTAACAGTCCATTCAAACTACTAACAAAATTGTTGTATATATTTAGGCATAAAAGATGAGTGCCTGAGAGCCCCTTGTATCTGCTCTCCATGCATTGCCACCGTCACTTGTCAGCTCTACACAGACGCTTGCTGTTACCTGGTCCTGGCTTCTTGCTTCTTTCTGGTACCACGATGAGTCTTCTCATTCTCCTGCCTGTGTAAGGCTACACAGGGGCCCTATCTGCTGTGCCAGAAGGGGGTATGGGAGGAAGGAGAAGGAGCATAAGGATAGACCAAAAATATGTGTCTTCAGATGGTGTTTGCTGACTCAAAGATTGCCAGCACGACTGCATTTTGGCAAAGAGAATCTGAAAACACAGAAGTTTTAATAGGGGAGGGGTCCCTTGGGATCTGGATGAGAGAGAAAGAGATCTGAAAAGGGCATGCTATATCTCAAGAGCTGTAGCTTCCCCCCAAAATTTTTATATTTCAAGCCATGGAAATATCCAACAAAGGTAGAACCAAGTACAATTCACAAATACATTCAGACCCTTCTGGGGTTGGTCCTGCTCCAGTGGAGGGAAGGGGAAAGCCTGACTGAAGAAACTTGACTCCATGCTTTACATTATAGCACATTTTGCAGACACTAAACTGGTGAGTTGGCATTAAAAGTATATTGCTTATCCAGATCTGCTTTTGATTTCTCATTTTATTTAGAAAATTGTTCAACTTAGTTTTGAAAAGTTGCCTTAATTTCTGATTCTTTCTGACTTACTTCTGACTTCCAATATTACTGCTGTTTTAGTGACTAGCAAAAATGTAAAAGAATTGTGTTTGCTTTTAACAAACATCCACTTTTATGACCTAAGTCAACAGGAAAACAGCAATATACTGAGATGGGTTTGTTCTTTTTTCTTTTAGAGAGTAAGAAGATTATCAGTATAGAAGGTAAATTAAAGAAGTTTGAAATTTCTATTGCAACATGATACAGCTAATAAATTTCTATAGCATTGATTTTGAGAAGAGACGGTATAGTACATGACCATGCTTACCTAATCCAGTGAACTGTTTTTAATCCGCCGGGAGAGGGATTTTTTTGCTTCATTCTTAAAACAAGGGCAGTAATTTGTGAGTCAGAAACTCTGGGTCATTTCTGTCTCAGTGCACTACAGACTCACTTTGCAGTGTGTGTGTGATTCAGAAGAGACACTTCTATCGAAGGAACACAAGAAGATATTAATGCTATCTCTCTCTCAAGAAGGATGATACCATAGCATAGATGCTTTTAACCCTTCCTGATTCCAAGCTGCTCCCTGAACCACTGGTTCCCAGTGCCTGCAGGCTGTGTTTTCCATACACCTCCAGCAGCCTTTCTCCAGCAGACCCACTGCATGGATAGGCTGCAACTTTCTGCCGTAGCTCCCGTAAAACTGGAGGGTTCCGTCTACACGGCATCTGAGACAAGGTATTCCTGTTGACATCAGCAATTTTGCAAGACCTTTCTCTATGGCTGACAGCCCTTCCAGTGTTTGTACCACGTAGTACTTACCTGCCTGTCACTTAAGGCCCTTCTCATTTCAGTCCTCTCAGCATCTTCTCATTTCAAGCCCAAAGGCCAGTAGCAGCCAGATTCTCACAGTACCTGGGGATAGTAAAGGGACAACAGGAGAAGGGTGAGAAGGAGGTGTTTCAGATGTATCTTATACACACTTGTCCCCTCTTTTATATGCATAATAATATGGGAAATCAGCTCCACCACCTTTGGAAAGTTACTGTGTTTGATGTAGCTGACTGTGGTCCATCCAAACTATTAACAAAAATGTTGTATATATTTAGGCATAAAAGATGAGTGCCTGAAAGCCCCTTGTATCTTCTCTCCATGCACTGCAACCATCACTCATCTCACTGCAAACCCCAGACTGGACATGAAACCTATAAGGACATCTCCTGCTATTGAAACTCTTTGCAGTTTTCTGGCCTGGACAACTAGACCTTGCCTGAGTGCCATGACTTTTGTTGCCAGAGCACCCCTGTTTGCAGCAGCACATACTCTCTCTCTCTCAGCTTTTTTCATTGAATCACAGAATTGTCAGAGTTGGAAGGAACATCTAGAGATCATCTAATCCAACTCCCCTGCCAAAGTAGGATTGCCCAGAGCACATCACTCAGGACTGCATCCAGATGGGGCTTGAAGGTCTCCAGAGAAGGGGACTCCACACCCTCCCTGGGCAGCCTGTTTCAGGGCTCTGCCACCCTCACCCCAAAGAAGTTTTTCCTCATATTTGAATGGAACTTCCTGTGCTTCAGCCTGTGCCCGTGTGTATTTCAAGAGTTTTAAGAGTCTGGAGTTATACTTAGAGCTAAGGGTAGATGATCTCAAGACAACGAAATAAAATCAATATGATCTAAAAGCACTACCAGTTCTAAAAAGACAAAGTACCGTTACCTTCAAGCAGCCCAATGCCTCAAAGTAAATGCTGCCCAAGTCCCCAGCAGCCTTGCCGGTCTGAGAGATGCCTAATTTCTGTATTGGTGCAGCCAGTTCAGAAAAGCACAGCACATCTCTGAGTGGGCTCGTGAGTCTACCACAGCCTCTCTGACCTGATCTTGTAGCTGCAGAGAATGGTGCCGTCAGCAGCAGGAGAGGTATCTGTAGGAGACAGTGTCAGCAATGGCAAATATTATTGCATACCAGCTCAGTCAAATGCTTCTTCCATGTCTAGACACTGCTTGGTTTTATTTCCTCTCTAGGCAAAGACAGAAGTATTTGCCGTGTTTCATCATTTTTCGTCACTTTCCTACAGATTCAGCGAAGAAAACCTGGGGACTGCATTGGCGTTCCACTCAGTGAGGGAATGACATTGTCCTAAACCACCTGTGAACCCCTGGGGATGGTCTCCTGTGTCTCAGTTTAACATTATATTGTGGTTGCTCTAACAGCCTGGCTCAGCTCATGGACCTGAGCACTGACAAAGAAGGAAAAGCTAAAGTCACTGGTGGCTCTCGCTTGTTTTTTTCAGTGGGATGTCATTGAGGTTGCTGTTACTTCTAGGACCACAAACTCTTCCACTCCCACAGGACATCTCTTTATTCATTGCACAGGGCAGAAGCTAAAGACAGCAACAGTCACTGTATATCCAGCATTTCCTAATTTTGCTACTTAAGTAGTGACCTTTTACTAGGATTTTCTTGAATGTTCTGTGTGATGTTCACAGAGTAAGAGTGGTTTTTTGTAGGTTTAGCCTTTATTGAAAGAAAGTGTCTGGGTCACCCTGACAGCTTTTATCATGAGAAATCAGGCTGCATTTTCCAGCCTACTGGCCAATACTAACAGCAGGCTCGAGAACACATTTTAATTAAACATCAAAGCTTCAAAGGAGCTTATACCTGGGCAGGATTTAGCAGTGCCTGGCCAGAAAAGCAACTAATAAAGACATATTTCTGTATGATGTTATTAAAACATGAGTGGGTGCAAATTCACAGTTTGGCTCTTCTGCCCACAAATGCAATGGAGACCAGAGATTGTGTGCGGAGGAGAAGAAGTGCTTTTTTTCCATGGCGTTGTACAGGGAGGGCCAATGTGCTGAAGACTGCACCCTGCAAGATTCCCAAATGGGCAAGTACGTGCTTGGAACTCGATCAACTTCTTAACTCCTTTTCAAAGATGTCAAGACATTTTTTGATGATTCTATAATGACAGTAGCAGCTTGAATTGGGTTAAAAAAGAAAAAGAGAAAGAAAAAGAAGAAGAAGAAGAAAAAGGAAAAGAAAAAGGAGAAGAAAAAGAAAATGAAAAAGAAAAAGAAGAAGAAGAAAAAAGAAAAAGAAAAAGAAAAATAAAAATAAAGAAAAAGAAAAAGAAAAAGAAAAAGAAAAAGAAAAAGAAAAAGAAAAAGAAAAAGAAAAAGAAAAAGAAAAAGAAAAAGAAAAAGAAAAAGAAAAAGAAAAAGAAAAAGAAAAAGAAAAAGAAAAAGAAAAAGAAAAAGAAAAAGAAAAAGAAAAAGAAAAAGAAAAAGAAAAAGAAAAAGAAAAAGAAAAAGAAAAAGAAAAAGAAAAAGAAAAAGAAAAAGAAAAAGAAAAAGAAAAAGAAAAAGAAAAAGAAAAAGAAAAAGAAAAAGAAAAAGAAAAAGAAAAAGAAAAAGAAAAAGAAAAAGAAAAAGAAAAAGAAAAAGAAAAAGAAAAAGAAAAAGAAAAAGAAAAAGAAAAAGAAAAAGAAAAAGAAAAAGAAAAAGAAAAAGAAAAAGAAAAAGAAAAAGAAAAAGAAAAAGAAAAAGAAAAAGAAAAAGAAAAAGAAAAAGAAAAAGAAAAAGAAAAAGAAAAAGAAAAAGAAAAAGAAAAAGAAAAAGAAAAAGAAAAAGAAAAAGAAAAAGAAAAAGAAAAAGAAAAAGAAAAAGAAAAAGAAAAAGAAAAAGAAAAAGAAAAAGAAAAAGAAAAAGAAAAAGAAAAAGAAAAAGAAAAAGAAAAAGAAGAAAAAGAAAAAAAGAAAAAGAAAAAGAAAGAAAAAGAAAAAGAGCACACTGATATCGAGTTTTCCACCTTTCAACAGCATGTAATCAAGCATTGAAAGCTGCAGGTCAGTGATTGTGCAGGAAACAGTAGAATCCTGCCTCCTCTTAGGAAGACCCATCAGCTTCCTGCGGCAGGGCTTGGATTGGGGATGCAAATGTGATGTGACAAGTGAGGTGGTGATGTACAGTATCAGCGTTCAGGGACATTTAGCTGCCAACAAGCAGAACTGTTGGCAATTCCCACAGCATTGTCAGATCTGCAGTCAGACTGTGTAACTGGAGAAAACGGACACAATAAAAGGATTTTAAAGCCTCTTGTATGTAAGAAAATGAGAAGTAAGGGGAACTTTCAGTTACAAGAAAGAAAAGTTGTTTTAAGTCTTAACAAAAGACTTATTTAGTACACTAAATTGGTGTCTTGCTGCCATTTGGGTAGCCTGCAAAACCTTATCACTCCCCTACCCGCCTGCTCAAACAGAAAATTGATTTTTAAAAAGTAGGTTGATACCTTGCAGAAACCTTTTTGAAAATGCAACAAGATCTCTGGGGAAGATAACTTGATCCTAAGAAGCTAGTTTAAGTCCACATCAAAATTATCTTGTAGGAAGTTCTAATTGTGTAACTAACCAGTTACCATTTAATCATTAGCATTTCCTGTTAGACATTAAAAGATAAGCAATTGCAGCTATTTCTGACTTGAAATTTGACCAAAAATTATTTAGATCAGGAGTCAAGATCAGCCATTTTTACAGACCAGTTGTTCCTTTACTGTTTTTACCCTGCCAATTTTCCATTGTTTTATACTTTATGGTATCCCTTAAGTACAGAGAGCATGAAGATACTTTCTGCTCTAAGGTGTGGTCACGTAATTACCTAGTAATCTCAGATACAAGCCCTTTAAAAATGTCAGAAATTCACTGAGAGAAAAATGCTGGAGGGTGAAAAAATAGTCCGGCAAAATATTTCTGGACATATTTTGCTTTGGTTTTTTTTTTCCCTTAACTTTTACGTTATGGTTTGTCCGATGGCTTGGAGATGTTTCTTAGAACTCATTTTAAGTCAGGAATAGCTACAAATCATAATTTGAGAAACATTATTGCAGGCTCAAATTGATGTAAGTGGGTATAAATAGGAAACCTTCTGTATTTTACTAGGAAGGTTTTTCTGTACTAGAGAATTAAGGTGATACTGATGTTTCTGAAGGATTCACTTACTTTCCTTTTTACCTGTCCAATAGGAGCTTTAAGATCCTGCCATTTCACATCATTTTATGCATTTTTATTCTTGGCAGTGAAAAGCCATGCTAAATATACAATAAAATAAAGTTTCTCATTTGATTTAATTTAAAAATTTTCTCAAATATGTGCAAATCAGCCATAAATTCTTATTGATATTAATAGGAAATGCGTATGAATATGGAGAGGACAATAGGATAGTTCTTCAAAGTGCTTATGGATTATAAATAAGACCATGTGGGGCAATGTATTCATTGCACTACCTCAGTACTACTTCAATTTCAGTTTAATGGGGTTCTAATTAAATTTTACTTTTGGAGAAAGGCTGCTAAAAATTAAATCTTAAAAGCTTTATTTTTCAAGCTGAGAACATGTTGCCAAGTGTTCATTGTAATAAGCCTGTAAAAAATCCATTTATTCATCTCATTTAGCCTCTCTAATTCCCCCAGAAGCACAAATCCCACAAAGAACAACTGAAAACCAAATTCAAGTGTCCTGAGTGGTGATTTCTGCTAGGATTGTCCTAAAAATGGAAATTCTTCCCAATAAAAGAATTTGTACAAAAAATCTCAACATCATTTTCTTGAAAATGTCAAATTTTATATGAAAAATCTAATTTTAAATCTATTAAGAAGAGTGACAGCCCTGTTTGAATCTTAGCAAAAATCAGAGAAAAATTGGATTTTATACTTAATGCCATAGAATTTCTGGTTTTGAGAAGATGAAGAACCAAACTGCTCAATTCAAACTCTCTGGCATTACTTTTAAATCTGAGGAACTGTTTGGCAGTCCCCATGCAACAATTTCATGTGCAAAAGGTCAAGTTTTAAAGAAAGAAAGAAAATTTTTATTAGAATCCCCTTTATATTTAACTAAATATATTATCCCCTTTATATTTAACTAAAACATGTGATTTTTATGCCATGGGAAAGTTATTGATATGAACAAGCACAACATAGTAATTTACTGAAAGGCAGAAAATAAAAATGGCTATTCCATTGGTCTGTTAAGTGAAAATAAAGATATTTTCTGACAAAGTCTTATATCAGACACTGCACAAGTGACGCCATGGCACATCAGAACCCTACAGCTTGTTCTCAGAGCTTTAACAACAGCAGAACCAAGAGAAAATTTCTTTTCTTACTGAAGCAAAAATGTGCACAGCAGATATTGCTGTTGAGTACACCCTTGAGTCATGTCAGATGGATTAAAATATTTCTTTTTTTTTTGTAAATGGTCTTTCATGAAATGCTGTCGGATCAATGACTGTGCTCAATGCTCATAAAGAGCAGGATAAAATGTCAAGTCTGTGACTTCTTAATTCCACTGTGTTTTCAAAAATATTGCAAATAAAGTGTGACAAGTGAGCAGAAAATACTAGGGGTGGTGTGAACAATGGGAGAGTGCTGATTGTGCAGTGCATCTGCTTTGTGCTTTCTTTGCTAGGAGGCAAATAGGCTTAGAAAGATACAAAACCCTCACAAGCCATAAACACATAGCAGAGAACCAGAATAATTCATGTAGCTGATACTGCTGAGCAGGCACTCATGTAAGCCTGCTGGGGGCTTCTGTACCCTTCAGAGAGTGTGTTGTCTTATGGCGTTGGTCAGATGTGGGGACAGCTAACAGCACAGGACTCATTGGGAAAATGGATTTGACAAAACCCTACAAAACCAGACCAGTAGCAGTCTTTAGGTAAATCCATGAAGATACTGAATATTAATTTAAAGTAAATAAATTTAACGCAAACGTTAACCATGAGCTTCAGCTGCCTGTTAGTGTTCATTCAAATATAGGTGAGACACATCTTCCAGCATCGGTGCTCATTTTGATTGCAATCCACTCTTCCTAGCACAGATGTGTACTTCATGTTCCACAGAGCGTGTTGCACTGTAGATGTCTGTGCCCTCAGCCTGAGTGATGCTCAGCCCGAATGCCTCAATGTTTGTGCAGTCATGCAGCTAAAAAGAAGGTGTTTTTTGGGCAGTCACAAGTGAGCATGCTCTGGTTTCTGCACATGGTCCTTCTTCCTCATCATAAGCATCATAACTGTTGCAAAATAAAGGTGGAAATCCTGCCTGCTTTTCAAGACTTGATAGCAGAAGAACCCCATAATCTACAAATAACGATGTTCTGCCAAGAGAGGAAGGCATAACCTCTATAAGACCAGTGCTGAAAGCAGAAGTGTTTGAATATTTCAGTGTACCACAAACATAGTCCCTGATTCACCAACAGCCCTAAACAATAGCCCCCTTCCCTGGCTGGAAAAGACAGCTTGGTCAGTCCTGCCCAATTAAATAGCTACTCACTGTGCACACAACAAAGTGGGCATTACATGTGCTCTTACTTGGGCGCTAGAGCAACATGTTCACCCAGAAGGAGGAGTTCCTCTGACATGGGATGGGGAAGTAACAGGAAATAACAGAAGACAATAATAGGAAGGTACCAGAGAAGGAGGTCCTAAGTTTTCCTAAAACAGGAGACACTACTCTGGAAACCTGAATTGGTTTAATCCTGGCACGTACTGTCCAGGGGTAAGTGGGCATGTACTTCAAGGACTTCATTGTATTTTCTCAGGGTGTGAGGCATTAGAACAGGTCAACGCCATATGGGTATGCATATATCTTCCTGGTAGTGGAGCCCTTTCTATAGGAAGACACATGGGTACAGTGTGGCAAGAACAGGGAGTTCAGTGGGCACTTTTAATTGTGTATTTCTATGCCAGCCATGCACACACATGGATTTTCTGTTCTATCACTATTCCAATACTTTCACCGTGAAAAACATTTGGACAATTTCATATGCTACAGCTTGTGCTAGAGCAGTTAAGAGAGATTTTTTTTTTCTTCCTATTTAAATTCAGTAAGTTTTTCAGCTCCAAAGGGGAAAGAAAAAAACCCCAAAGCCAGAAATTAATCTTTCATACAGTAATATCATGATAGAAATGCCTTAAAAAAAAAAAGGAGGAATATGATATTTTCAGTCTGTTTTTATGCCCCCAGGCTATGGTGATAAATAACATTATGCTTTTCTTCTCCTTCCCCATTCCTGTGGCAGTGTTAGTGTTGTTCCTTCTGGAAAAACTCCATGGTGCAAACAACAAAATAAAAACCACTTTCTCCATGGTGGGAGTTGAAGTTGGAACATTAACTTGAAAAATCAATGGTCCTCATAAGATTATAGTTTTATGGCGTGGGGAAAGGAGACATCTGAGACCAGCCTTTAAGTCTTAGGAGGTAATATATGAGACTTCACAGACTCTGCAGTACTAACTTTACCTACAGAAAGTTTATGGTGCTTAGGAAGGCAAATTACTTAAACTGTCTACAAACTACTGTCTGTGATGTGCTGGGGAATGCAGCATGTGCCAGGGTCTTGTGCTGATATGAAGCTGGGGTATAGGTAAGGCATTCATCTAGACCTGAAAGTTGGAATGTGTCTAGTAATGCAGATGTATTCTTACAGCACGGGCATGCCTTTCAGGAAGAAAGAATACAGCATCATTGAGGCTGGTCTCTAAAACAATCAGCACACATATGGGGCTTTAGTAAAAAGGAACCTTCTCGGTTTTGTCATCTTTTTCCGTTTTACCATCTTAAAAAAGAATGGTAGGTCTTTGTGGTAGGACCCTTACTGTGATTTGGATGAACACTTTATTACAAGTACAGCAGAGAGAAAGGAAAGTAGTTGAGAAAGTAGGTAAAAGGATCATGAAATACTATTATTTACTTTTAAAAATAAATCCCAGCATCTTGTATTGACAGAAGAGATCTCATACTTGTTTTAAAAGCCTTACTGAGACAGGACACTGCTACTTCACCCTGAGAAGATAATGGAAATTCTAAGGGCAGATCACACCTAGAATAATCCTCAAACTATTGCAGAGAAAAGCTATCTCAATATCTTTTTTCCACTCCAAAAACTGCCTAGTTCTGAGGCCCCACAAAAGACTGAGGAAGATCAGACTCCTGGTGCATGAATGTACCTTTTGTGCTGACCGAGCCAGCCTGATCTTGCCCCCAAAAAATCAGCTTTGGTAACATTCATAAACAAAGTACATGCCCCATCGTGGCCACCATCTGAGCACTCTGGCTTGTCCTCAGGGCACTCAGGCACTCAAGACAACAACATGCAGGTTCTCTAGGCTCTCCAGGGCTCTGTGGATGGGCTGAGTAACCCTTACACTCCCTACAAATATCCATATCTTGTCTTAGGCACAGATTGGAAACTGCTGATGGATATGTTACAACCTCCCCTTAACTCCCTTATGTATGGACAGCTGACAGTCACAGGCTTCCTTGACAGAATCATGGCTCATGACAAGAGTCCAGACATGCCCTTAACACACACACACACACACACAGAGGTACTGATAAGAATTCATAGAACCATAGAATGGTTTGGGTGGGAAGGGACCTTAAAGACCATCAAGTTCCAACCCCCCTGCCATGGGCAGGGACACCTCCCACCAGACCAGGTTGCTCAAAGCCCCATCCAGCCTGGCCTTGAACACTTCCAGGGATGGGGCATCCACAGCTTCTCTGGGCAACCTCTTCCAGTGTCTCACCACCCTCACAGGAAAGAATTTCTTTCTGGTATCTAATCTAATTCTCCCCTCTTTCAATTTAAAGCCATTCCCCCTTATCCTGTCAAAGAGTCCCTCTCCTGCTCTCCTGTAGGCTCCCTTCAGATATTGCAAGGCTGCTCTAAGATCTCCCTGGAGCCTTCTTTTCTTCAGGCTGAAATTAACACTAAATGCATTGTCCTAGGAAAAATACGGTCAGCAGGAAATATCTAATGAGAAGTTAATTTAAAAAAATTATGCTTTGGCTCTATGTGCTTGTATAACTGCACTCTCCCAGTCACGTATCCAGCCCCAGGCAGGTTTAGGTGTGTTACAGTGCAGATCCCTGGTAAGATGTTCACTGGTTCAGCATGATGGACATTGTGACAATTGTAGATAGCCGTGCAGTCTTTTCCTGGCCAGAATGCGCTTTAAGATAAATGGTCCTCCATTTAATTTCCTTTTCTTTCACTGGCTTATCTATTTATCCTGTAAACATGTGTCTATAAAGCACTTTTAAAGGTGTCCACTCGTTATTGGTGTTTTAGGCATTATCATAATGAAACCAATGCTAATAAATATTCATAGAAACATAGAATCATAGAAACATAGAATCATAGAAACACAAGGTTGGAAAGGACCTATAAGGTCATCTAGTCCAACTGTCCTCCTATCACCAATACTACCAACTAAGCTACTAAATCACGTCTTGTAGCACCTTGTCCAGACAAGTCACGGTATCTATTACATCTATTATGTCATAGTATCTATTTCTGAAATCTGGATGTAATATTAGACAAATGTTTTCATTATATCCTACTCAAAATATCTATTTCATAACCATTACTCTTTGTAAATGTTTGCTTTTTGTACACTTTATACTTTTTTGTTCACTTTGTATACTCAGTGGTTTACCATTTGGGACCGTAACCATGAAGTTTGGAAGCCTGAATTTTACCCATCTTATAGTTAATTTCTAAAAGAACATTTTATATACTCAGACTTACTGTCTCCTGAACTCAGTAGATGTATCATTGAATTATATAGACTTTAGTTTACTTTTTTTTCTGGTGTGAAATATTTTCTTTTTTTTTTTCTTCTTTCCCCTATCTCAGCATGATAAATACAATCTCACTTAGAACGAAGAATGTTGGTCTGAACTGTGCATCTAAGCTCTCCTTTGAAAGTATTTTTGATAAACCGACAAAAAGTGTGTTGCTTGATTCCTCATTCCCTTTCTCTAAAACTGTTTCACCCGGCTGTTAGAAAAGGTAAGAACAACATGCACAAAGCTGGTTGCTATGTGAAAAAGAAGGGGAAAAATCAGAAGCTTAATCACTGGTCTTACTCCAACACTGTGCCTCTTCCCTAATGACAATATTCAATACCTAGACGATATAATAAATAATTTGTCTGAGGGGGACCTCCCATTTCCAAAACCTGTCAGCGGATGCCTGTTTCCCAGACTTCATGTTCATTCAGCTGTCGGCATATCTGTAATGACTGCCAAGAAGAGGGTTGATTAGTACATACTGTGGTAGCTGTTCTAATTAAGGCTTTTCTCTCCGAGGGCGTGAATTTCACATTTTGGTAGTAAGCCACAATGGATTAGACTTTTTGTTGACACAGCTGAATGGAATTTGAATTTACTTAATCCCCTAATGACTGGCCTCTCAAACTTTTGCCAGTTCACTTGCCTGCAGTACTATTTCATAATATGCAGCCTCAAACCTCATTTTGTCAGAAGTTTTCAACATAGTACTATGTCAAGCAGAGTTGTTACCTTTTACTAGTACCTTGGCAGATATTCTGGCTCTCCATAAAATATAATCTGTTTTGATGCAGGATTTCCAAAGGAATTGTGTACTTGGAATTCACCAAATAGATATCCAAATATATATTTCTCTCTCAAATAATTAATCCTCTAGCTATGTGCTTAGAGCCAACTATTTCCTTATACTGATGATATTTCATCAGCATAAATACTGAGAAGGCTTAAGGCTTCCTGGCAGGAAAAAATGAAGCTGAAGAATCAGCTTTGCAAAAAGAGAAAAATTCTCTTCCTTGGACATAGGGATGCTCTTTTGGTGCATCAACAGCAATGATGTGACTGTAAGTAGCAATGGCTAAGCCCACCACTCATGAAGTGACTGAAATTCTACAAGCCACATAAAACCAGGATGGTTTTACTTAAGAGGAGATATTCCCTGAGTGCCATATTTGAAGTTTTAAAAATGAGGAAAGCATCAGAAAGGGAACTAATGAGGTAACTAGAGAAGGAGTTGAAGCCCGTGAGTTGAGTTTCAACATCTGACTCTTTTTCACTAGTATGCCCTACCAACCTACCACTTTGGGGATTCACAAGGAGTTTAAGTTTGGTAATTCTCCAGTTAGATTCCTGATAAACCTTGCACAGGATACACTCCTATCTTCTTTGCCAATGGAGTGCCATTTGGCTTACCTTTTCTAAGGCATGTGTTCCACTAAGGCTGCCAGGGAAGCCAGTAGCCCTAGTGGAGTGTGGACCACCAGCAGTTTCCACACACTGTACTGAATGGTGGTTCCTAAATCCAAAACAATACTTATCCTTTGGAACAAAGGTGACAATCTGTTAGTGAACCATCTTGGCCTTTGAGTAAATGATGAGAGAAAATCTAAGAAGAAGGAGGGGGAGAAAGTGATTAATTTACTTGCCAGTGTTACCTCAAGTGGAGTAGGTGTCAGTAGGGAGATGACAAGAAGCTGTCATATGGTAATGGGAATGTGAGAGGACACACAGGAGAGACTGGGGTAGGCAGATGACTTGGAATTCGACAGCTTGAAGACAAAACATTGCAGGAGGAAGAGGAAGCAGGAAACTGGGAAGCAAGGAGCTGGGTGAGGGGAATGTGAAGCTACTCAATGTGCTTGTCAGTAGGTTGCTGTCACACGTGCCTTTTGGCCATACAGAAGATCTCATAGCTTCAAGGAAGACAGCTGCACTAAGAGATGATGGCTCAGTGATAAAATCGTGCAGCACCTGTGGGACTTCTTCTGGCAGCTGCTGTAACAGCTCTATTTGTTTTCAATTTACTGTGTATTGTTTTCTGTGAAAAAGTCTAGCTGAGAAGCAAGGAGGAAGGTTGCTCATTTCTAGGTAATGCTGCCTGACTCCTGTGACACTCTCTGGAGGGTTCCTCTCCTGAAAGACACTGGGTAAGGTAATGCTAGGAAATAAAACATTCCTCATGGCTGGATGGGTCAGGCAAGAAACCTGTAGTTAGAAAGTAACTTCTGGAAGGAGTGAGGGGAGATTTGATGGTAGAAAAGAGACATGTACCTGTCAAAGAGAAATAAATTCAAGAAACCAGAAGGAAACCATGGAAGTTGCTGGAAAAAAAAATCTTGTCCTCTAAGGAAAGGGTGGAAAGGGAGGAAACTTGCAGACTGAGCTCAAATCATGTGATTCCTTTATTATCCTAAGGTAATTAAAATGTGGATCCTAGCACTGGGAATATTGGCTTCTCTCATTGAAAGGCAGCCAGTCCAAATCCAAGGATCTATACTGGAGGGAATATCCAGGTATTTTCTGCAACAGCTTCCGTGGCATAGAGGAAACTACAGCTGAGAATACCCCTTGGAGGGGCAGGCTCAAAACATTAATTGGATGAAAGCCTTGTGTCCTTTTGCTGGAAGCTCCAGATCCTGTCTCACTGGCAGCTGCTTGCTGTCACTGCAAGTGGCAAAGTCAGTGGTTATTTAGATGATAGAACAAATTGGTTGGCCTTGTACCCGTGTCTGCCTAGAAAATGTTTGCCAGGCAGCTAGCTAATTGCTAGCTAATAATCTTTGGACAGTGTATTGCAAGGTCTCTTTTACATTTCAACCTCATTTTTTGAGGCACTACAAATCAGAAGAAGGCTTCTCCAAATAAAAAACTAATAAAAAGCTGCTTTAGGTAGCATACCTGTCACTCCCATTTGCAGTGATGGAAGGATCCAGCACAGAAAGGCAGCGCAGTTGTACCCTTCAAGTTCTTACCTGGTATAGCTTTAAGGCCAGCTGAGATTAGCTCCCAGCAGCAGAAGCCATAAATGAGAGCTTATAGCTTCTAGTCATCCTTCCCTGAACAAACACTCTTCTGTGCCAGAAGAAAAAATTGTGCTAAACATAAGTGTCAGGAAATGATTATTACTAAAATATGTACTATGTACCATCAAGAACCCAGCAACAGTTGTTTCCTGTTGCTTGAGGTAAGAGTATGATAAAGAGAGAATTATTTTTAAGGTTCTGCAAAATTCAATTGACTAATTAAATAACAAGTTCTACAGATGATGGCATAAATACTGTGATAATGAAAATTTCTAGCTACCAAGTTCCTAGCTGTTGATAGGAGATTGTTTTCTGTGTATCCACCGTGTTGTGTTGAAATAATTTAGTCCAAAGTTGGTGGGTGGTGTCATTTGTGACCATGACAGTCTCATAAGGATAATACGTGGGTACAAAATGTTCTAACAAGTTACTTTAAACGTCAATGCAGTGATGCTTATATCTCAGACTTCATTATTTCAGTTTTGAAATTTTAACACTCCAGACAAAGGTCCAAATAAAAAAATAATAATAATAATACTAATAAATCATAGTATGAAACCTTCTCGCAGTAGGAGAACCAATCTTAAGAGAAGATCAGTAGCTGGTTGACAGAACTAAGGCCACTTATTTACTTATCCCAGAGGGTATTAATGATTTTTCAAGGAAATTTTTCTGCCTTCATGGGACATGGACTACATCTTCCAGTGGCAGAGAAAATACGTTTTCCTGCTCTGTGTCACTCTAGCTATTTCACTTATTCGCTACAGTTGTTAATTAAGGCAAAACCTCTGGTGGTTAATGATGGCCACTGAAAAGCATGGGATAACATAGGTGTAACAAGATTACTTCTTACCAGGATACCAGCTCATGGTATATGCTTGGTTTCCCATCATTCTTTGCTACATTTTGCTAAGTCATGGGGCAGTTACAAGGTCACTTTTCCTTCATGAGGATGGGTTGCTGCATTTCAGCTGCTGCACTGTGAATACACCTTTTTCTCCTGATGAAAACAAGGCCCAACAAGCCAGTAACTCAAACAAGAGAATTTAGGCATTCTTTCCTCACCGAATTGCTTGCAAATGATGATAGATAGATGGGCAGACTCATTTTCAGTAATGTGATAAGAAAGAGCTAAATTAATGGATATGCAATTAGGGAAAAGAAGGGATAATTATAAATGAAATATCTTTCATTTAGATCTGAATATGTAGAACCACTTTGATCAGTTAACAAAAAGTATTGCCTTTTCAGCACAATATTGGTTCTTAATAATATTAAAGGCATTTGATTTCTTTGACTGGGAAGAAGGCCAATCCTAATCACAGGCACCATAAATACTCATCCAATTCCTTCCTCTGCTTTATCTCCCATGTATTAGTTCAACAACTTTTCTGCATGTCTAGTCATTTATAAGCATTGACAACACAGCACAGTCTTCTGGGAGGTATGGTGTTTTATTCTACAAATGCTCAAAAATGGTTGCTGCAATCACTTTCTTAATCGCTTTCTTCATCACATGGACACCATGTGGTTTTTGATACAGCATGAGTTACTCTTGCTCACTACAATTATTGTAGCCAGGAGCGAACAGAAAAAGAGGAAAGAAAGGGCAAGAATAGCCAAGAAAAGGGTAGAGAGTGAAAAAGATAATTATCATTATGAAAGGAAAATAAAATACATTTAAAAAATTTATTTAGTCTCTTTTATCTATTCCTCATAGCTCCTTCATGGGTAATGGATTTGTAATGGTAATTCAGACATAAGGTTAAATCACAAGGAAGAATGGCTTGCTTAAATACATTTAATGAACTTTGCTGGCTTCCAGAATGATTTGTATACTCAGGAAATCTCAAAGACAGACTTTTTGCAGACTGAAACAATACAGTTTCTCTCTTCGAGTGGGTGAAAAGAGAGACGGACAGGAGAAGTCTGAAATAACACGAGCTGAAAAGAATTTTAAACGCCTGCTCAGCCAGTTCTCTCTAACAGCAAGTTTAACCACTGATATTTTGTCTCTGATAAAGAGTTATGAAACCTAGCTTGAAATCAAAGGATAATTCTACTCATTGTGACTCCATATTGTGCCTTTCCAGTAAGTGCCATTGACCTGATGTTTGGTACACCGGCATGACTGAGCTTTCCTTCTGGTATTTCACTTTCCTAATTCTTCTGTATATCTGAGAGGATAATAACATATTTTCTCCTCTGAAGTAACCAGAATGACTGGTTCCTGTCCTAAAGTGCTGATTTACATGACCTTTGTCAGAATTGTCTCCCATTCATTTTTCTCTAATAAAGCATTAAGTCAGAGAAGTGTCACTAAAAAAACCCTTCTGATCCCTTTGTCACTCCTGAAGAAATTAGTGTTAGCCTTCTGAACTATATCCATTAAAATGTTGGCTTAAGCTCCTCTCCTATCTTCTTGAGTTTAACAGAAAAAAAAAGAAGGCCGTTCAGAGGAAATTTAGAAATAATAACGTTATAATGATGCAGTTTGGTTTTCACAGAGGATGATCCCAAAGTGGTTTTCATTTTAATTTCCTATAAGTCACTCTTATGAGAAGCTGAAGTGCTGCAAGGAGCAGAGTGTAAACTATTAAACATTTTTACATGCCGTGGATAGTGTGTCACCCCGTGCCACAGCCTCATGCAGTTCTCCCAGAGGACTTATACCTTTGCAAAGAAACAAAAGCTTTTAGCCAGAAACACCTTCCTGCACTGTACAGGAGTGTCCTGTTGAATGTACTTCCATTCGCCAGGGCTTCTTTCACTGTAGTTGCAGATACAATCATATCCTGTAAAACCTTGTATCTCCTTGTACAAATCTGCTGCTGGCTATTTGTGCAATGAAAATGAGATCATGAAATGGGATTCTGAGGAGTGACATGTTCAGGGGAAAAGAAAATTTATCCGAATTAACCATTATTTTCAGGCTCTCGGACAGCAAAAGGGCTGAACTTACATTTGTAGTCTTGCATTAAAAGAAAACATTTGTGGGATGGGCTGCTCAGGGAAGTGGTTGAGGCACCATCCCTGGAGGTATTAAAAGATGGGTTGATATGTTGATATGTGGTTTAGTGATGGGTTGTTGTTTTTTACCCGAGTTAGGTTGACAGTTGGACTGGATGATCTTAAAGGTCTCTTCCAACCTAGACAATTGTATGATTCTATGATTTGTGAGGATCCAAATAGTAACCGTACAGGGAAACTCTGTGTCTCATGGTGCTCGTGACCCAGGCCAGCCAGTTTTCAGTTGGTTCCATGGTGGCAAACATCTAATGACAGCTAAATGAGGTGAGAAATGAAGGTGTCTGTGCGAGTGCTTGGATTACATAAAAATTAAATGTAAATATTCTGCCTGCTTAGCATAGAAAAGAGGGAGAATTATTTGCTATGTTTCTTAAGGCATATGGTTTATTTCCTTCTATTCTCAAGTCGTGTTATCTTTTAAAAAGCAAGCTTTGCTCTATCATTAAATACAAAGACTGAACAAATTATGTAGGTGCTCTTTCTGCTCTGCTCTTAAAACCTGTGACTTTCTGAGATACTTACGCTAGAACATGGTAGGGACACCAAAGGAAATAGAATTACTTCTGCGTTTGTCTCTATAATGAAAACTATGTTTTTTATCTTTTATCACTAGGAGTTACTGCCTCCAGCTGCATAGTACCTTCTAATCTTTTTCAGAGAATATGCTTGTGTGGAGGTTCTTACAAAATAAAGCTGTGAATAATACCTAATGCCAACTCAGACTGCAAGTCTGAATGCTGGATTACACTTAATTACATTAATCAACACAGTTCTCTTACTGTCTCCACTAATGACAAAATCTTGACTTATCTGCTTGAATAATTGCTGGCTGTGATGTGGCACCTGACTGAGCTTTTGAAGAAGAATGGCCTTACATGTGAAGATAAAGTGGATATTTGCTCTTACTGACACTTGTGTAAAGTTCAGCTCATGAACGTGAGCTCTCTGATTTGCTCTCTGAGAAGAGAATTGATCGTAGGCACACACTCTCTAGCAATACTTTCTAATACTGTAGGGCTCAGGGGTGTTATGAATCAAAGTCTAGCCTTGGAAATTAATTTCAATATCTCACATGGCTGATTTAATTATCAGCTTTTCTCATTTTGTGTCTGAAGATAGCACCATCTTCTGATGGCTACGCCTGGAATAATAAGCAGCTTCAAAGGTACTAGGTGGATGCTATACAGTATTATTTTGAACATTTTGGAATGCATTATTATCTCCCAAATTATGTGTAGAATTGGTTCATTTCTCCCTATTGTTAAAAAGTACCATTTAGTACTTCAGCCCTTCCTTTTTGGAGATCTCCGTGGCGGCCTGTTTACTTTCTTCGGCATGATGACCTGTAGGAAATAGCTTTTCTCTCTTCTTTGAAAAAGTCGCAACTCCATCTGCTAGTATGTAGACTTGTTAACACCAGGAACAACACTAATGTACTACCCTGTGACTACCTCATCCTTGCTTCACTCACCCCAAGGGTGGAATCCGAGTGCAGTAGAAGTGGGCTCCTGTCACTCCAAAATCCATGTTTTGTTAAGGCAGGGAGTTTAAACTTTTCCTTTCTCCTCTGAATAGCAAAAAGAGAATGGTTGTCTCAGGCCTTTTTCCTCCTACTATTACTCCCACTACTTTTAGGTGTAACCGCAGTATGTGCTGCCGTGTTTGAGGGATTAAAATGTGGATGGAAGAGGTGTGGCTTCAACATGGTTTATAGATTATAATCTGTAGTTGCAAAAACGTGCCTCATATGTGGGGCAGGAGTGGAGATCTATATGTATGAGACACTAACAAAATTTTACCTACAGTATTGTTTTAGCCAAATATAATTCCTTCTCTGAAAGTAACTTATTACAAACTAAACCTAATACATTCTAGAGTGCAGGTGTAATAATTTGGAAAATAAAAATATGATTAAATATTGAATATTAAAAAAAATGAATGCAACTCCTTAGAGTGTGTCAGTCAATTCTATTATTTCCATGTCTGAATAATCTATATATCTGTATCTGCCTCCTGTTTTAGTATAAAAAAGAGAAGCTATGCTTTTATTAAGCATGTACCCATAGCCACAGTTACTTCCTGTTCATGACTAAGTTCCCATATGCTGTTCTTCAAAGTTCTCCCCTACACCGTATCCCCCAACACCACATCTAAATGACTCTGAAACACGTTCAAGGATGGGGATTCAACCACCACTCCAGGCAGCTGATTCCAGTGTCTGACCACTCTTTTTGTGAAAAATTCTTTCCTAACGTTCAGCCTAAACCTACCCTGTTGCAGCTTGAAGCCATTCCCTCTTGTTCTGTTGCTAATTTCCTGTAAGAAGAGACCAGCACCAACCTCTCTACAATGCCCTTTCAAGTAGTTGTAGAGAGGAATGATGTCTCCCCTCAGCCTCCTCTTCCTCAAACTAAACACTACTAGCTCACTCATTCACTCTTCATAAGATTTATCCTCTGGGCCCTACACCAGTTTCGTTGCCCTCCTCTGCACTCACTCCAGCACCTTAATATCTCTCTTGTGTTGAAGTGCCCAGAACTGGACACCATACTCAAGGTGTGGCCTCACCAGTCCTGAGCACAAGGAGACAATCCCCTCCCTACTTCTGCTGGTCACACTATTTTTTATACAAGCCAGGATGCCACTGGTTTTCCTGGCCACCTGGGCACACTGCTGGCTCATGTTCAGCCGCTTGTCAACCAGAACCCCCAGGTTTTTTTCTGCCAGGCATCTCTCCATCCACACTTCCACAAGCCTGTAGTGATGTGTGGGGTTGTTGTGGCCCAAGTGCAGGACCTAGAACCTGGCCTTGTTGAAGCTCCTCCTGTTAACATTGGCCCATCGATCCATTCTATCCAAGTCCCCCTGTAGAGCTTCCCTGCCCTCCTGCAGATCAACACTCCCACCTAACTTAGTGTCATCTGCAAACTTACTGATGGTACACTCTATATCCTTGTCAAGATCATCAATAAAGACATTAAACAGAAATGGTCCCAACACTGACCCCTGAGGAACATCACGTGTGACTGGCCACCAGCTGGATTTAACTGCGTTGAGCACCACTCTTTGGGACCATCCACCCAGCCAGTGCTTGATCCAGCACAGTAGGATTTTTCTATAAATGCAATTTGTTCAGGAGATGTAGACTTTTTACAAGTGTTATTCCCTAATCCATGAATTATGCACTTTTGTTAGATTATTTCAGTATTAAGTACATCAGACAGTAACACAAAATGCTGGCTTAAAAAATTAGTATAGAAAAAAATAGCCTATTTTGGCTTTTTGCTCAGTTTGGGGGTGCCAATGTAAAATATTTGAAGGTTTTATTCAATATCTGACTGACTATTTTTTTCTAATAGTGAAATATGAAAGTAAAAGCAATTAAAAAGTTTCTGCATTTCATTGCATCTATCCCATCACCTTAGTTCTTTTCTTCTTGTTTCTATCTGTAAAGAAAAAAATAGGAAAAAAAGTAAATTTGAGAGGTTCTTTTTTACACATCTTTATAATAAACTGTTTTTAAGTACAGTGTCCTAAGTTCTATTTAATTCTTCTTGGTTTTGTTAACTTGATGAAATAATCTGTGTTAAATTTCAACACAACATTTTGATGAAGAATAGTGTTTGTTTTAAGAATAATCACATGCAATTTTTTTTTTGTTATTACCACGATATAAGGCCATAGTTCTCTGAGATCTTAAGACAACATTCTCAGCAAGAGACTGAAGTAGCGCAAAGCTCTCCTGGTGAGCAGAAGCAAAAGACAGATTTCTCTCAGCAAAATGCAAATTCTTTTCACAGGGTTTTGCTCAGCATCACAAGGGTAACCAGAGCAACACATGTAAATATATACATTTACAAAATTAAAGAGCAAAATCAAAGGTGTTTAAGTTTGCAAGCAAAGATATGATGATACTTCAAGTTTTGCATTTGGATACAGAATTCATACAAATTCAGGGAAAAAAGTCAGAGATAAGCAAAAGTGAAATCTCTCGGTTGTATTTGTACTGATATAACAAGTTTTGGTCCTAACTTTCCCAATTCCTGGAGGTTCAATGACTTAGAAAGATAATCTGCCCTGCTCGCTCTTATTGATTGCATTACACTAATCAATGATCCCAATCTTTTCCTGTAGACAGCCTGTCATGACACCAGCATCAAATGCTGTTTTGCTCCTCCTGCAGATCAGACATTATTTTGCTTGCAGAGTCACAGTCTGTTTAACAGAAAAAAGTCCAAGGGGATTCAATCCATAAAGAAGTAGAGAGAATATTATTAAGGGCAGCCACTGCAACTTCCTATGGGGGATAAAAAAAAAAGCAACAACAAGCCTCCCCGACAAAGTGAAAAGAATCCTCAACACATGGCATAGCTGGTTTACAATATATATCATCATTTTAAATTGAGATGGTGAGTTTAGCTGATAAAGGCTCTATAAAACAGGAAGCCTTCGGTAAGCAGTTTGATTTTTACTTTACGACCTTCAAATTGAAAACTGGCATTTGATGTGCACATGATAATGAGATGAGAGTTGGCTTGGGGCTCTCAAACCTTGTCATTAATAAGAAACAACAGGTGAATGGAGGTTCTAGAGCTAGAGTTTCCACAGAGGACTTTCAAGGAATGGTTTTCAGTGTAGCATGAGTCAATACTTTCATCAGTAATCAAGAACCAGATTTAAAAAAACCAACTAAATTAATACCCACTTACACATTACACGAAGATACCACTGGGTGGCAAATAATGAATGAAATAGTTATACTTACAACTTTTGATGAATAATTTCCAAAGGAAAGCAGGCTTAAACATTGCCAGACACAAAACCAGAAATTGTGCTGCTGTACTTCTTTAATGGCAAAATGCACTTTCCAAAAAGGTAAGTAACCTAGAATAAAATCACAGCGTTATGTTGTGGCAAAAAGTCTAGTGCTGTGCCCTTATTTATAGAGAGAGGGAATAGAAACACAGCTTTACCTCTCTAAGTGTCTTTTTTCCTACAGAAGGAACATATTGAATCCCATGGCTACCCAGATTTTTAGAAGGATGATGAAAAATTGCATATAAGGATGTGCAAGGACTAAAAGTGATGAAAGGTCTGTAAGACATGGCTTTCTCTTAAAGAATAGAAGCGTTTACTTTGTTTAGAAAGGAAGAGCGAGAGGAGATGTGATTCAGTTATAAAAGTATCTTCAGGAGGAAGAAGACTAGCTTTATAAAAATTCTTTTTATAAAGAGTATAAATAATAAAATGTGATGGAAGTCAATGATCTGGAATTAAAGCTGAATGATCAAGATGAGAAATAACGTACATTTTTTACAAAGGCCATAATTACTCAATTACACAAACTACCAGGATAAGCAGTAAATAATAACAAGAGTATTTTTATTATCAGAGTTATTATTGATTAAAGTCTTCAAATGAATATTGAATTATTTCTGGAAAAACATGTTGGCCAAATTCAAATTAATGAGGTTAATATGAGAATAACTGAGAGAAATTCAGGATACATTAAAAGTCAAAGAAATTGCTAGTTTTTCCCAGTTTTCAGGTTTTGCATCAGAATTTCCAGGTTTATTTTTTAAACCAATGTACTGTATATATAGTAGCAATAGACGGAGCAAGCTTAAGGGACTTGTGTGTGGGAAGGTGCAGTGGTGGAAAGGGGAAATCTAATTCTGTGCATCGCCTGCAACACCTTTCTCTTTCCTCTCTTTTCTCCCAAACTCTCAGGGTAGTTTCTGACCATTAAACTTGCATAGAGAAGGATTTATCTTAGAAGGACAGGAAAGCTCTATGGAGGTAATACTTGGCACAACTCTTTTATGTCTGAACTACCAATAGCGCTTGCCAGTTCAACTGATAAATTTATAAGATGTATTGGAGGAGACAGGGAGACATATCCATTCAAAAACAGCTGTGATATCTAATATAATCTGGAGTGTGGTAATGAACCCCACTGTTCCTAATTTCTGGTCCAAAATGCAGTAAAATGTAATTTTTATAACAAAAAAAACGAGCAGATGGACAGTCAGAACAACACTGCATCTGACATCAGGACCTTGTTTATAGCACTGGAATTCTGTGACTGTGGCTTGTTAATCTAAATATTTGCAATTAGTCTTTATTCCCCCAGACCGTGCTTTTAGATCAGCCCTGGGTTTATTTTTAATTTTTTTTTTTTATTTTATTTTGAAGCAAAATGTCCACATCCTAAGGTGCTGATTAGAAAAAAATCCTAGTCAAGGAAATGTTACTTCATGGAGGTTTCTGCTTTGGCAAGGGAATTGCACTAGATGATCTTCAGAGGTCCCTGCCAAGCCCTACCATTCTGTGTGTGTTACCTAACTCCTTTAGATAGTGAAGGTTTTGTGCAAGAAGAAGGGCAGTCATTTTGCAAAGAGCAAGTCTCCTTAGCAGTCTGGGAGCAGCCAGGGATACCTGGCATATGTGTGTGGCTGTGATGAAACCTCCTGATTAATCTAACATCTTCAGAAGCAGCAGATGCCATCGAATATTGATGCTCAGGATGTCTGAGAGCACCTTGTAGTGCAAATGGAGATCAAGACAGAAAGTCCCTAATTAAACCCTGGACAAAAGTTCATACAGTGGGGCAGAAATGTCTTGCAGGTGTAGGAGGTTGGATCCAGGCAGGGTCAGGAGGTGCTGTCTCCAGGCAGGGCATGGCAGTTTAGAGGCAGTCTTAGGTGAACACAGCTTCCAGGATGAGCTTTGGTGGATCGAGTAATGGAAGCAATAGTCTGAGGGGTCTGTTGGCATGAAAGTCTTCTGGAAAATTTTGCCTCCGCAGCGCCCTATATTGAAGCATTAGCTTCAGTATTATACCACCTACAATCTTGATAATTATGCTGAAATTTCCTTCTCTAATGCCCACACGTGTAAAATGGATTATGATGCAGCTTTTACATGGGAACGGCTTGTCATTATCACACGCTGTGTAATATATGTGGTTTTTTTCTTTTTAGATCAGTACCAACATTATTTTTGTAAGCTAATTTTCCTTGCTCACCTTGTATTTCCTCCTTGCTTATCCGTAACAGAGCCCCTCCCAAGCTGTTTGAAGTCAGCAGAAAGACTACCAGAGATTTCAAAGGAACCTGGGGATGGGTTTTTATAAACATTTCAGAACGAGCCTTCTCCTGTGCTGAAGGGTCATTTAACCAAGGGGATGTGAAATGCAAGCAGAGCCAGCACCAGGCTCTGTCATACCCCAGAGAAAAGGGTAGTTCTTCCAAGCAGAGCAGCTAATTTGCTCAATTACCTGTCATGCTTGGGGAGGTATGTTTAGGCTAATACTGAGTAGTCTAAGAAGACAGAAACCATTCTCATTTGGGACTGGTGACAAGCCAAGAACTATTATTTCAAAATTAAAATTCTGCTGGTGGAAATGGCTATACATCTTGTTCCTCGCACATCTTTGCACTGAAAATGTATCCTGAATTAAATCGGATTTGATCTGATTTCAGCGAATCTGCTAGTGTTAATTTGCCTCTTCCAGAGCCCCACACTTCCCCCCACACGGCCTGATAGATTTCTAAAGCAGACATAACACATTTCTCTTTACCACTGACCCATTTCATAAGCCAACTCAAGTTAGTCATGATGTGTTAAATATCATGAAGTTTTTACTAAGCAGAGGTTCTGATTGCCACATCTGGAATAGAATGAATCTGGTTTTTTTTCTTGTGCAAGGGTAAATGCTCCATCAGTCTGCTCTGCAAAACACATCTAGATTAATCCTCCTTGCAAGGCTAAAATTCATGAATTCAGTGGCTTTGGTTGATTGTCAATAAAACCAATGAAATATATCCACATTTTTCTGTGTTTATTATTCTATCAATTCTGACTGATGTAATTAGCTTTGCACTTTTTCATTGCAACTGCCTTATCATTTCCCATTTATCCTGTTTTACGCTGCAGAATAAATTTGCTGCTTAGATTTACAAATGGTTTAAGAAGCAAGATCCCGTTAAATCTGTGCGCCCACTGGTTTCCTCTTCCATTCTTATCATGCCTTCATCTTATGATAAAAGGACACAGACACTACTGAGGGAATGACAATTGCAATTCCAGATACCTGAAGATAATTAAAAACTTTATCTTTATGCACTTGGGGGAAACTTTCATCTTTCAAGCATGCCTAGGTACTTGTACTAAAAGGACAGCTTAGGCCAAGTTAGTGGTTATTCATGTTGGGGTCAGAATCTGAATGATACATACAGAAGCACAACAATTTTCTTGAGCAATTAGCCTGAGGCTAATGTGCTTCCCTGACTGGCGATGTGACTCTGTGAGCTCTGTGTTTTAAATAATATTATCCTTATAATTAATATAGATTGAGGAGATGTCCAGAAGTATAATGAATATGGTAACTCTTGTGCTAAACAGATAATTATATCAGGAGGAAAGAATTAGTCAAATTGTGTTGGGTTTTGGCAGACACTAACATTGGGTAACTCTGTTTGACCTCATTTGTCCCTGGCTGACACAGGCGATCCCGTCTCCAGAGATAACAGATGTACGTAGTTCACTCTGTCACCTGGTTCACCATCTCGTGTGTTGTCTTCTCTCTATGGCAACAAGCTGCTGCTGGTAGGAATTTGGCACAGAGACTGGGGAGTGCAGTATATACACATCTATCTGAACACACAGAAAGCTTTTGAATTATTNTCAAAACATCCCTGAAGCCAAAGCATTAGGGTTGGTGGAAGCTCATTATTCTGGACTCGGTTACTATAATTTTATCTTCTTGGAGACAGTTAAAATCACCGTAAAGGCTCTTAATCTGGAAAGCTTTTGATGCCAATAGTCTGCCTGGTGTCTCTCATTTTGGTCTTGGCAGTTTCAAAGTGCACACCAGTTTAGTCCTTGCTTGTTTGCCAAATAACTAAAGATAATCACTTGTGATAATGTTAATTAAAATTGTTCTTTGAAACTATGCCAAAAATTTCCCTCATTTGGCAAAGGCAATGTGCATACTTGTTATGAAAATAAAAGGGCCTCTCTCAACATTATAAAATCCCCAGAAATAAGGATCCTATACAGAGGGAAGTCTTTTCCAAAGAAAAGTCTTTGATCAAAATTTAATAGACACTCAAACCAAAATGAAGGCCAAAATGTCAAATGTTACAAATACAGCATATATATATGTGTGTGTGTGTGACTCTCTCTCTCTCTCACTGTGTCTGTTCATATATTAACTTGTAGCACATTATTAATTTGTGGTTTGTTATCTATAATGTAATATAATCAGATTATATGCATAAGTGGCTATAACTGTGTCCATGCTTCTGTATGTTATATGGTACAGTTTATGTATAAAGTATAATATGTATAATATACAAAGATATAAATATACCCATATATAGTATTATTAATAAAGCACTAGACTGAATATTTTTAAGATTTCTTAAGTTTTTTGACTGCTCCCTTTGTACTTCTGTTGCTTTCTGACTTTATTCATAAAGCAACTTTTTCTACCAAACTTAATGCAAATCTATTTTATTCTCCTTGCTACATGACCTGTTCAATTACTTATGCATTTAAAAAAAATATATTGATTATGGGATACAAATATTGGCTTGGAAATAAAAATTTCTGTTCTATTTTCCTTAGTCGCCTTCTGTTTCTACTTTCACATATTGATTGGCAAATTAAAGGAAAACTTTCATGATCTAATTTTCTCATAAGCATTTTTACATTTTCCTTTGTAATGAATCACATGTTTGTTCATAGTGTGAGCTGAAGTGTCCTACAACTTCCTCACTCTCAGCAACCCCTTTTCTTGTGGATTAATAGCACTCATTCCAGTAGCACCTAACCAAAAAGCATAGAGATACTCTGACTGAAAATAAAAACAAAGTGACAAGAATTTTGCATTTAGTGTGTGAGAAGAATCATTCATCCATGGCAGTTGTTAATAGGAACTGTATAATATATACCTTAAACATGAGCCTCCCTTGTGGCATCCTCTGATTTTATTAGGGTTCTATCAGAGTCACGTATATTTACTTTCTGTAGGAGAAACAATGTGAACCCCACTTTTTCTTGAAAAGACCATCATCTTATAAAAGTTATGAAAGGAGAAGAAAAAGACACAGTTTTCAGTATTTTCATTCTCAAGGAATATTAGTTCAGAACAATAAACACAGTTTCATTAAACTTTTCTTCCCAACAAAAATGACTTCATCAAGTTATCAACCCTTTCTTGCATGTTCAAGGGATGTTCAACAAGGGATGTTGTGACATCCCTTCCTTTCATTTTCTGACAGTAGCACTGCAGGTAAGGGATGCACCTGCAAATCACAGAAGGTAATGATTTAAAACATCGTGAAGACCAAAGACTACTCTCTTTCCAGAACGTACCACAGGGCTTTTATTGAGTGTTAATGCTACTGAACAAATTGTGTGTTAGAGTTTTAAATTCTGTGTTTCAGAAAATCAATGTGATCCAAGTAACAACAAGTTCACTTTGCCTTTGGATGTAAAGAACTTGTGTATAAATTAAGGCTCAGGAGCTATAATTCAGTAGTTAGGATTTTTCTGCAAGATGGATGTACTTACTGGACATAAAAAGAATCTTTTTTATATCACAAACTTTAAAGTGAAGTCTTGTAAATGATACTTAAGTTTGTCATATGAATAGCTTTTCCACTGGTGAAAAACAGTACCACTTTTCTGTTTACAGTAACCATATAGTCAATATTAAGAAGTGAATGTCAAGTCCAGACTAGATATATATTTATGAACATTTCTAAAGTGGGTGTATATATCTTCAGATTTAACCTGCTTACTTAGATGCTGTAAGAGGTCCAGTTTTCTTTATACAGAACCATATTTAATAAGTAAGAGTTATAATTTTTTATGAGCTGTCATTGGGCATAGCATATTGAAGTGCACATCTGAAGTTTCATGTCTGATATTCAGCTAAACAATTCGCAGCACAGAAATGATTAAATTCTTGGGTTGACCACATTTCTTTGGCAATCCCAGGCATCAATCACGAGCCCAGTTTAACTACACAGCTAAAGTGAGTTTGCATTGCCAATAGATCATAATGGAGCATAACTAGATAGAATTTAATCTTAGTGAGTCTCTGTCTGTTACAAAGACATGAACCAAATCCATAATTAGAACCCAGGCACACTTGCCAAGATACTGTTTTTTGCGGTGTCTGCACAGCACTGAAAACTAGTTTGATCGCTTCCGAAACATACTTTTCCAAATTTAAGAATGGAAGATGCAAAAGTTATGCATTTCAAACTAAAGGCAGGAATGGGGCTGAACACAGTGATTCAAGCCCTCATTCATAGGAAAATATTTGATTAAATCTACCAGAGAGATCAGAAGATTTGTAACACTCATATTTCTACTAACATGTTTTATGTCTTTAAGCCTAAACACATTTAGATCAAAGCTTAGCTCCAGTCTCTTTCAGCAGCTTATGGCATGGTGGGATCCCCCTTTGACTTCCTCTCTGGAAAGCACTGATTCCCACAGAGACTCTGTTCCCACAAAACAGCAAAGTTGGTGAATTCAAACAATTCCATATATTTGGTGATTCGATATCCAAATCCATTCAACCTTCATACTGTCACTTGGTCTTAAACCAAAACACCCATGAAAACTTCCTACTGATTTAAATGACCTTCGAATCAAACCCTTGGAGTTAAGTATCTTGAATTTGATTAACTACCACTGCTTCGGAGCATTTTCAGCAAATGAAACCAAGCCCCCAAGCACACAGGAAAATCCCAGTCAGTTTCTCCTTTAGGACATGAAATGTATATTTATAATCTACCAGTTTAACTATTTTGTGACTCAGGGAATGACATTCATGATGAGTTTGTAAAATTAAACTTGCAGCAAAGAGGCCAAATGGGAGGTTCAATTAGTAAGCCAAATAATTGTATTCCCTACACGTTGCTCTGTTTGTGCAAAATATTTGTGTCATTTTTCCATTACATATTTATGCTAAATAGAATTATTAGCTTAATGAATTCCCAGAGTATCTCATTGACCTCCAGTGGCTTTCACCACTGATGATGTTCAAACACCCTGAGAAGTGGTAGTTATGTAAATAATGCAAAAACCTTTGCAGTTACATCAGTAAAAAACTTTAGTGGCTATAGTATTCTGCAGAAAAACACTAATGCTTGAACTTCTTATCTTGTTATCTTTATGAAATAAACTCATGGAGATGCTGGGACTGAGTGGTGGTCTAGCTTAAAATCCACAGTATTCTTTGGGACAGACTGGTCCTATTATGAACTTCTTGTAGAATTACACGCAGGTTAAGGTGTACACCAGACAGGGTGAGTTTAGGGCCAGCACATCCTTTGAAGATATGTTATCAGTATAAGGGAGAGATGATATCACTTCTGTCCCAAGGAAACAGAAAATGTTCATCTGCATATTCTTTATGTCTTTATTTCTATGTTCTTTATTCCTTTTAAATAGGAAAAATTTTAATTTTTTTTAAAATCTATGATAGAAAAAAATTCAGTATTATGTCAGCCTAAGAAAAATTTCAGTCCTTCCCTCTTTTTTTCTTCTACACACATTGCAATCACATCACATCCTTCCCTCATTTTCTTGTCAAAATAGTAAGGGAAATGAAGCAGAAGAAACTCATCACGTTTTGCTTGTCAAGCATGACTACCAGGAGGTTCTACAGTCTATGGGAATTATCTACCATTTCACTCTGGCCAGGCAATTAATTTGCCACCGCTTTTAAATTTTTTAGTTGTTCATCAAAATAAGCTAACATTCAGAAGTACTGAAGAATGATGAAATAGCAAAAGCAACCCTACACTTCCTGTCATTTTTGTACTAGTCGCAGTCTTATCTCTGATGCAGTCCTAGTGAGAAGGAGATACTCTGATTTTAGCTGATACTCACTGGGAGCTCAGTCCTTGAATATCAAGCGTGGAGCATCTTTTGTCAGTTTTTTCAGTTTTCCAGAGGTGCTAGGGAATCAAAATCTGAAACCTGAACAAAGTCTCTGTCCCACTGACCTGAGTCTTCGTCCATTATGCTCTGGTGGTCATTTACTCTGACCCTAAAATCAAGGCTGAGGACTATAAGACCTATGTTTTTCCTGGGTTCTGCAGAGTGAGCCTGGAGGTGCCTTTACCCAAAGGCAGTCACTGATACCAGACTCAACCTGTGCTTGGCTCAGCTGCTCCCAAAGCTGAGAATTTGTACTACTTGGCAATCTTTTGTCCCCGGAATCTCATTGCTAGCTGTGTGACTTTGCTGTGGATGGAAGCTGCTCTGGAGCTACTTGCATACCACAGGATATTTTAGGGCGACTGATCAGCTGTCTTGCACCATATCACTCAGTTGCCCTAAATCGTATCTACGCCTGCTTTACCTGATGACTGTTAATGGGAAAAGGGTGTTCCATTCCAAACCCTCACTTGATATAAATCAGCATCACTGATGTGAGTGGAGCGGTGGCAGTGTGTTTTGGCCCATGCTGTCTTCTGCTCCTCAGAGTATATTTTTCCCTACATTAAATTTTAGGGACTCTCCCCTCAAAAATATTGCTATGCTGTACATTAGCAAAAGCATGTTTTATTCATGTGTTAATAATGTCCTCTATAATTTTATATAGTGTATCCTTAACTTGCAATTTAATGCAAATAAAGTAACTATCATAAAGAAGCACACATAATTTTATGCAAAGGCCATTCTAGCTCTCTATTCTTAGTATCCACATGAAAAGCTGTTACTATGATATATCTTCTGGGCTAAACTTTGTTATACATTTCAAAGCCACTTAATTGTATAAAAAAAATGAAGAACAAGGAAATATATTTGCTAAATTTAGCCCGATCACAACGTTTTTTCTTGAAAAGGTTTCTTTCAGAACATACAGAGAATTTGTGCTGTTTGGCATTTCAAGAAGAAAGAATGACCTCAGATACTTATTCTCCCTTTGTTGTTTTCATTTGTAAACCTATTGTGTATCTTGAAAATATTGTTCTGGTTGTACAGGATATTATTAATTTCCTTTGTCTGTTTCCATTTTTCATATGCTTGGTCTGTGATTTTTCAGGCTCTGTTACTTCCTTTTAGTTGCCCTATCATTTGCAGAAGAGAGGAGAAAAAAACTGCCTCTTTTTATCACATACTTCTCTTCCACTATCTCTGCTCTATTGCATTTGTGCAACCCCTGTGTCACCTGTTTCATGCTATTTTCTCTCAGAATTTCATTGATACGAATTTTAAGTGAGTATTTTCAAAATTTTGTTTCTTAAAATATATCTAATCCATTGAAAGAATCTTACTAGTAAAATAACAGATTTAATAAACAGGATCTAATCTTCAAATATATTTTCTAATGAAAGGATTAGTCTGAGGGCAGCATCCTCTGGGAAAAGGGTCATTTCTAGTACCCTTCTACTCTGCTCTGATGAGGCCCCACCTGGAGTACTGTGTGCAGCTCGGGAGTCCTCAACATAGAAATGACATAGAACTGTTGGAACAGGTCCAGCGGAGGGCCACAAAGATGATTAGAGGGATGGACCACCTCTCCTATGAAGACAGGCTGAGGGAGCTGTGATTGTTCAGCCTGGAGAAGAGAAGGCTCTGGAGAGACCTTAGAGCAGCCTTCCAGTACCTGAAGGGAGTCTACAGGAGAGTTAGAGAGGGACTCTTTGTCAGGGAGTGTAGTGACAGGAGGAGGGGTAACAGCTTTAAATTGGAAGAGGGGAGATTTAGATTAGATACCCTAAAGAAATTCTTTGCCGTGAGGGTGGTGAGGCACTGGAACTGGTTGCCCAGGGAAGTCATGGATGCTCCATGCTCCTGGAAGTGTTCAAGGCCAGGTTGGATGGGGCTTTGAGCAACCTGGTCTGGTGGGAGGTGTCCCTGCCCATGGCAGGGAGGTTGGAACTTGATGGTCTTTAAGGGCCCATCCAACCCAAGCCACTCTATAGTTTTATAAAAGCCATAACACTGACCTGTGCTTGCACTTCACTACAAATACTCTTGCAAAAGAACTGGGAGGGAAGGCATCTTTTAATATATTTCCATTTACTCATTCCTGCTTTCTGCTACAGAGGTGCCCTGGATCTGATCTTCAGAAAAATCATGGGAATGGGAGATAAATTAGGTCAGGAATCCTGACTGAAGGTACCAAGGCACACTGAGCAGACATGGAAAGGTCTTGCACCAGGCCTCCAGTCGCATTTTAAGTGCCTACACATGGGAAAAAGTGTCAAGCCACCAGGGATGTGGTCAGAGTATCTGGTTTCAGCTCAGCCATGTCAAAAGCATTTGATGATGCTGACAATTCTATGTAGCTGTGAGCAGTTTGTGTTGTTCCTCTATATTTCAGTTACAGGAACTACAACTCTTTATGCATCAAGGAACCTTTTCAAGAAGCTGAATTTGACAGATAAAGGCAAATGTTTCACTTTGTATCTGCTGGCAAAGAAAAAATTCTGAGTATACATGGGAAGTTTTGCTTTGCTGGGTATTGCAAGGCAAGAGGCACAGTAGGGGTACTGACTCTGAAAGATCCACATCACAAGGAAAACTGAGAGTCGGTTGTAGTTTCAGAGAAATTAAAAATGACATTTAAATATAGGTAATTAGAAAAATTGCTAACACTGACCTCCTATAGAGGAGTAAATAAGGAATAAATAAATAATGTTTACAAATATTACCCTCTAAAATTTTCAGGAGATTAAAAAACCTTAAACCTGTTCCCACTCTACTTTCAAAGGTCAGAAATCACAAATGAGAAGTAATTCCCGTTTCTTAACACAATGACACATACTTCATTCTGGGGTATGGGTAATGTCAGAGATGTGGCTCTAAATTGGGGTATATCGA
>VXBJ01004138.1:0-19860 GCA_013400055.1 Nycticryphes semicollaris
GTGTTTCTATGATTTCTATTAAAAAACATGGTTCTGGGCAACTGGTTCTAGGTGGCCCTGCTTGAGCAGAGGGATGGACTAGATGACCTCTAGAGGTCCCTTCCAACCTCAGCCATTCTGTGAAAAACATGATATTAAAAGTTGGCATTCCTCCAGGAACTGCATGGGTTTTTTCTTTTGCTATTTCACCTTTTTCTCCCGCCTAATCATTTCTAGGTTCAGTAATGGTAACTGCTTGAGTAAGAGTTTAGTAGGGGAAAAACTCCAGCTTGTGGCATGTAGCTTTAAAATACAGGTCTGAAAAGAGGTGAAATGTAGTCAGAAAGACTGTAAAGTCAAGAGGGGAAAATACTTTTTTTCTTCTTATATGTTAATACAGCTTAAGGATTTGAAAAAGAGTGTGCTTATAGAGGCGTGAGCTGAAAAGAAAGCACGAAAAGCAAGTTATCTATCAAGCAGCAAGAGAAATATGGCTTCTGTCTATAATCACTGAAAAGTCGTGGTGATCAGGTGATGTCCCTGATGACTGGAGGAGGGCAAATGTCACTCCCATCTACAAGAAGGGCCCAAAAGGACGCAGGAAACAACAGGCTTATTAGTCTTACTTCAGTCTCTGTGAAAGTAATGGAATGAGTCCTCGTAGAAACTATTACAATCCAAATGAAGCAAGTGATTGGGGAAAGCCAGCACAGATTTACAGAGAGGTAACTATTTCTGTTCAGGACTAAATGTAAACTTGGAGGGTAATGATTTTCATATCACTAACACTGACAACTCTAGGAGCTACCTAATCCCAGTAGAACTTCAGTAAAATACATAAACTTAAATCAAGTTTTTTCATGGTGGTTTTTTTGGATCACATTGGCTTTGCCTGTTAATTACTATTACTGCACTAAAAACTTAAAAGATGAGGCACCTCTATACTGGGATAGCAGAGATGATTTGTACTCCAGACATTTTTAAATGTTTTTTTTTCAGCTATGTAAGCATACACCTGATAGAAATGGAGTGCATATGCTGAACTAGAGCTCTATATGGCATCTATTTACTGGCAAATATGGATCCCATTGGTGTGAAATCTATGCTTATCTTTTACAAAAAGGTCTTTGGATCACTCGTTTATGTGTTTATATCCTAAATCTGTATTGGGTGTGTGTGTGAACGAGTGCCTATGTTGATTATAACAAAATAGGACCTACCTCTTTCTCCTGAAGTAAACATTTACTTCTTTTTCTGATATAACTTCTGTGTTTGTATTAGCATTATTATTTAAAATATCTTGATGTTGCTGAAATATGTTTTAGTAAAAATGCTCAGGTGGGCAGTTAATTGTTTGCATTATGAAAGCAATAGGTTCTACAACTAATTATAGTTGTGTAACTTTATGGTGTTTTGATCTAGTTTGTTACGTCTCCCTTTCTAATGCTAGCTGAAGTAAATAATATTGGAATTTCAATATGGGAAACAAATCACTCAGCTGAGGGGTTTTTTGTTTACATTGGCACAGAGTGAAGATAGTTCAAGACCCAAGAGACAACGCCTTTCTCATTCAGTCTTTGACTATACAGCAGCGTCATCAACTGCATCACCGCCAATGCGACCGTGCGATGTGGCATCAAATAGGCAGCCTCCTTTGGCTCGATCCAACCAACGTCACTTCTCTGGGGAACGCTGCAGCACACCTGCACGAAGTAGGAGGAGGTAAGCAAGCCATTTAGGTTAGGGACCAGTTTCTTATTCTCTTTATTGTCAACTCAGGGGAAGCCTATTTCAGGCAACACTGAATCGTATTTATTATATGATAAATACTCTAATGCTTCTTTTGACTTTTTTTGGACTAAATTATAATAATTGCAACAAAAACCTCTATATTGAAAGTAATTAAAGGTCTTGCATCTTCCAATAATTTGTAAGAGTAGAGAGAATTTGGAAAAGAGAATGCTTATTAACATCTTTTGTTATGAGCTGGCTTCTTTCTCTCATTCTGTACTGGAGAAATGAGCATTTAAAAAATGGGAAGGGTGGGATTGTGATGGGTTGATGATGGCTAGCTGCCAGGTGCCCACCAAGCTGCTCTATCACTTCACCTGCTCAACAGGACGGGGGAAGAAAAATATGACTAAAAGCCTGTGGGTCGAGATAAAGACAGGGAGATCGTTCAACAGTTAGTCATGCGCAAAGCAAACTGAACTTGCAGAAATTAATTTAATTTGTTACCAATTAAACAGAGTAGGATAATGAGAAATAAGAACAAATCGGAAAATACCTTCCCCCACCCCTCCCTTCTTCCCAGGCTCTACTTCACTCCCAACTTTTCTACCTCCTCCCCCCAAGCGGCACAGGGGGATGGGGAATGGGGGTTGTGGTCAGTTCATAGCATGTTATGTCTGCTGCTCCTTCCTCCTCATGCTCTCACCCTGCTTCAGCATGGGGTCCCTCCCACAGGAGACAGTTCTTCATTAACTTCTCCAATGTGGGTCCTTCCCATGGACTGCAGTTCTTCATTAACTGCTCCAGCATGGGTCCTTTCCACAGGGTCACAGGTCCTGCTAGGAGTCTGCAACTTCGGCTGCAAATTCCTTCAGGTCAAATCCTCCTGCTCCATCGTAGGGTCCTCCACAGGCTGCAGGNTTACCCTTTCCTAAATATGTTATCTCAGAGGTGCTACCATACCAATGTTGCTGATTGGCTCAGATTTGGCCAGACTTGGAGCTGGCTAGAACTGGCTCTGTCTCATATGGGGGTAGCTTCTGGCATCTTCTCACAGAAGCCACCCCTGCAGCCCCTCTGCAACCAAAACCTTGCCGCATAAACCCAAACAGAGGAATAAAACCATATTTATTGCGAGGATGCTATTAAAAGCAATAAGTTTCATATGTAGTGTCATATATGTCCGCTGCACTTGCAACTCAGTAATTTTCCTGCAAACAGCAAAGGTGAGAAAGACCTGACTGGCGGATACCATAGCATCATGTGGTTGAACTGATGTCTGGATAAGAGTGTATAGGAAAGCATAAAAATAAAGATGATCTTTACTCTTATATTTACTTGTCCAAAGCCAAAGCTTTCAATTCCCCCCTCACTCTGTAATGTCTCAGAAATGCGTCCAAGTCATCTAATAAAAGTTTAAATCTCACTGACCTCTGTTAAGATTGCAGAAACACTATATCTTGATTTCTACTAAAATGGAAATATCTGTGCTTTTTCACGACTGTAAAATGTTAGGTGAGGTTGAACATAATTGCTTCTCCTCTGACTCTATAAATAAAATTTGTCACCCATGTGTTTGAATGAATAGAGTTAAATATGGTGGACTTAGTATCTTCTTCAAGTCCACAAATCTGGAAGCTTTCAGTCCAAAGCATGAACATGGTATGGATGTTCATACAGCTGTCAGACCTAAAAAGCAATTAGCTTGTTGACTCAAGTTTCTCCTGTGTGTCCTTTATACAGTCCTGTACAGTGGTGACTCATAAATCTAGACCACAAGATGTTTTTATTTAGAAACGCTTTGAACTGGGCTGTTCAGAATATGATATATTTGGCTTTTTTGCTTGTCATCTGATCAGTCTGCACACATTTCCTTGCATCCTTGCATAACCATCTCCTGCTGGTGTGTGCCTGAGCTAATCTACCTTCCCAGAATAGGATCATTGGGGGAACACAGTTTATACACATCTGTTGTGTACATGTTCTTCAGGAATCTAAGTTTTATTAGCACTGATGCTAAACCAGAGCTAATAAGCTCTAACGGATCAGAGCTTGATTCTTTAGGTTGTTGCAAGTCATAGAATGGTTTAAATTGGAAAGGACCTTTAAAGATCATGTAGTCCAACCCCCTGCCATGGGCAGGAACACTAGATCAGGTAGCTCAAAGCCCTGTCCAACCTGACCTTGAATGTCAGTGATGGAGCATCCACAACTTCTCTAGGCAACCTGTTCCGGTGTCTCACCACCCTCATCATAAAGTATTTCTTCCTTATATCCAGTCTAAACCTACACTCTTCCAGTTTAAAACCATTGCCCCTTGTCCTGTCACTGCAGACCCTGGCAAAAAGACTTTCTCCTTTTTTCTTTTAAGCCCCTGTTATATAGTGAAAGACCACAATCAGGTCTCCCCAGAGACTTTGCTTCTCAATGCTGGACACTCTCAGGCGTGTCAACCACAATGCTCAGCTTGGAGTCATCTGCAAATTTGCTGAGAGTGCTTTCAATCCCACTGCCTATGTCAGTGATAAAGATATTAAATAGATTTAATAAAGATCTAACAGTCCATCTGTCAAACCNCAAAAAGACTTTCTCCTTTTTTCTTTTAAGCCCCTGTTATATAGTGAAAGACCACAATCAGGTCTCCCCAGAGACTTTGCTTCTCAATGCTGGACACTCTCAGGCGTGTCAACCACAATGCTCAGCTTGGAGTCATCTGCAAATTTGCTGAGAGTGCTTTCAATCCCACTGCCTATGTCAGTGATAAAGATATTAAATAGATTTAATAAAGATCTAACAGTCCATCTGTCAAACCCATATCTCTCCAATTTATAAGTAAAAATCAAAGAATCATAGAATAGTTTGGGTTGGAAGGGACCTTTAAAGGTCACCTAGTCCAAACCCCTGCAATGAGCAGGGACATTTTCAACTAGATCAGATTGCTCAGAGGCCCATCTAACCAGACCTGGAATGTTTCCAAGGATGGGGCATCTACCACCTCTCTGGGCAACCCGTTCCAGTGTTTCACCACCCTCATCGTAAAAAAAATTCTTCCTTCTATCTAGTCTAAATCTACCTTCTTTTAGATAAAACCATTTCCCCTTGTACTATCCTAACAGGCCCTGCTAAAAAGTTTGTCCCCATCTTTCCTGTAGGCCTCCTTTAAGTACTGGAAGGCTGCTATAAGGTCTCCCCGGAGCCTTCTCTTATCCAGGCTGTACAGCCCCAACTCTCTCAGCCTGTCTTCATAGGAGAGATGCTCCATCCCTCTGATCATCTTCGTGACCCTCTGCTGGACCCACTCCAACAGGTCCATGTCCTTCCTGTGCTGAGGACTCCAGAGCTGGACGCAGTACTCCAGGTAGGGTCTCACCAGAGCAGAATAGAGGGGTAGAATCACCTCCCGTGACCTGCTGGCCACGCTTCTTTTGACGCAGCCAGGGATGCGGTTGGCTTTCTGGGATGCCAGTAGGCATCGCCGGCTCATGTCCAGCTTCTCGACAGGACCAGAGGAAATGGTATGAAGCTGCGGCCGGGGAGGATTAGCTTAGATATTAGGAAGAATTACTTTACTGAAAGCGTGGTCAGGCACTGGAACAGCCTGCCCAGGGAGGGGGTGGAGTCGACATCCCTGGAGGTATTTAAGAAACGTGTAGACGTGGCTCTTCAGGGCATGCTCTAGTGGCCAAGATTATTGGTTTGTGGTGGGGTGTTGTGCGTGGGGTTGTGGGTGTGGGGTTTAGTTGGTGGGTGGCTTTTTTGTTTGTTTGGTTTTGTGTGGGTTTTTTTTTCATGTGGTTGGACTTGATGATCTCAAAGGTCCCTTCCAACCACCAAGATTCTGTGATTCTGTGATTCTGTGATTCTCACCCACCGTCACCCCCAAGTCCTTCTCCTCAGGGCTGCTCTCAAATCCCTTCATTCCTCAGCCTGTATTGATACTGGGGGTTGTCCCAACCCAGGTGCAGGACCTTGCACTTGGCCTGGTTGATTTTCATGAGGTTCACACGAGCCCACTTCTTGAGTCTGTACTGTGGATCCTGAGGATTGCATACCTTCCCTCAGGCGTGTCAACCACACCACTCAGCTTGGTATGGTTCACAAACTTGCTTAGAGTGCACTCGGTCCCACTGGTCCTAATACAGACCCCTGAGGGACACCACTTGTCACTGATCTCTGTCTCGGCATTGAGCCATTGACAACTATCCTCTGGATGCGACCATCCTACCAATTCCTCATCCATTGAACAATCTACCTCTCAAATCCATATCTCTCAAATCTAGAGAGAAGGATGTTGTGGGGGACTGTGTCAAACTCCTTTCAGAAGTCCAGATAGATGACATCCATAGCTTTTCCCTTGTCCACTGATTTAGTCACTCCATCATAGAAGGTCGCTAGGCTGGTCAGGAAAGGCTGTCTCAAATCACCTCCCTGTCCCCCATGTACCTTAGCATAGCCTCCAGGAGGATCTGTTTCATGATCCTCCCAGGCACAGAGGTGAGGCTGACAGGTCGGTAGTTCCCAGGGTCCTACTTTCCACCCTTTTTAAAAATGAGTGCAATGTTTCCCTTTTTCCAGTCACCAGGGTCTTCACCTGACTGCCATGACTTTTCAAATATCACGGAGAGTAGCTTGGCAACTGCATCAGCCGATTCCCTCAGGATTCTGGGATGCATCTCATCAGGTCCCATAGACTTCTGCATGTTCAGATTGCTCCGGTGGTCACGAACTTGATCTTCTCTTACAGTGGGAGAGACTTTGCTCCCCCAGTCCCTGCCTTGCAGTCCATCCACTCAAGAGGTGTGGGGAGAGAGGTTGCAATTGAAGACTGAGGCAAAAAAGTTGAGTACCTCAGCTTTCTCCTCCTCCGCTGCGACCAATTTGCTAGTCTTGCTCATCAAGGGGTATACGCTTTCTTTGACCTTCCTTTTCTGGCTGACATACCTGTAGAAGCTTCTTATTATTATTCTTTGCGTCCCTTGCCAAGTTCAGCTCCAGTTGTGCCTTAGCTTTCCTGATCCCATCCCTTCATATCTGGGCAGCATCCCTATATTCTTCCCAAGATACCTGTCCCTGCTTCCACTGTGCATTTCCTCCTTAAACTTTAGTTTGACCAGCAGGTCCTTACTCAGCCATGCTGGTCTCTTGTGTTCCTTTCCTGATTTCTTACACCTGGGGATCAAGAGCTCTTGCACTCTGTGGAAAGCATCCTTAAAGATCTGCCAGGTCTGTTCTGCTCCCTTGTCCCTGAAGTATCCCAGGGGATCCCACTGAGTAGCTCCTTGAAGAGCTGGAAGATTGCTTTCCTAAAATTCATGGTCCCGACTTTACTCTTCGCCTGACCCATATCTCTCAGGACTGCAGACTCTACCATTGCATGATCACTGCAGCCCAGGCTGCCTCCAATCTGGATGTCATCGATTAGCTCACTTACCTTGGTGACCATCAGGTCCAGTATCGCATCCTCTCTGGTGGGGCTGTCTATTACCTGGCTTAAAAAGTTATCCCCGATGCACTCCAGGAACCTCATGGATTGTCTACAGCTCGCCATGCTGCTTTTCCAGCAGCTGTCAGGGTGGTTGAAATGCCCCAGCAGGATGAGAGCCTGCGAGCGTGATGCCTCCTGTAGCTGGAGTAAGAAGGCTTCGTCAGTAGGCTCCCCTTGATTGGGCAGCCTGTAGTAAACACCGATCGCAAGGTTCCCTTTGTTGCCTTGGTCTCTTATTCTTACCCATAGGCTTTCAACCTATTCTTCAGAGACAGCTCTTCACACTCCAGACATTTCTTGATGTAGAGGGCAACACCTCCACCCTCCTTCCTCTCCTGTCTCTTCTGAACAGCCTGTAGCTATGGATAGCAGCTCTCCAGTCATGGGATTTCTCCCACCAGGTTTCAGTAATGGTAACTAGGTCGTAGCTTTCTAGCAGCACGGTGGCTTCCAGCTCCTCCTGTTTGTTGCCCATGCTGCATGCATTGGTGTAGAGGCACTTCAGCTGGGCTGTTTACCGTGTCACCTTCTTAGAGGAACACCCCTTAATTCCTTTGGGGTATTTCACTGGTGTATCCCTCTTGGCTCCTATTACCTCAGGAGGCCCCAGCTCATCTCCATAATACTTCAGGTGTGCTACAGTGTAGCCAGCACGTCTCAGAGGAACATGCTGCGGGCCCTCGCTAGCACCCTGTCCCTCTGACCATTGCCTGCTGTCCCACAGCTTGTCACGGGCAAGCCTGATATTGCCCCCCTCGAGCCTAGTTTAAAGCTCTGTCAATCAGCCCCACTAGCTTGTGAACAAAGACCCTCTTTCCCCTTTTGGAAAGGCGAACCCCATCTGACGCCAGCAAGAATGCTGTGGGGGACCATATCAAAGGCCTTACAGATGTCCAGGTAGATGACACCCGTAGCTCTTCACTTGTCCATTGATGCAGCCACTCCATAGTAGAAGGCTGCTAGATTAGTCAGGCACGACTTGCCCTTGGTGAATCCATGCTGACTGTCTCTAATCTGTCTTACATCTGTTTCGACATGTCTTCCAGGAGGATCTGTTCCATGATCTTACCAGGCACAGAGATGAGGCTGATTGGTCGGTAGTTCCCGGGGTCCTCGTTTTTACCCTTTTTAAAACTGGACATGACCTTTCCCTTTTTCCAATCCCTGGGGGCTTTTCCTGACTGCCACAACTTCTTAAATATGGTGGAGAGTGGCTCAGCAATTTCCTCGGGACACTTTAACTCAGCTGGACACATCACCTTTTCTAGATCGTAAATGATTTTGGGTGCCAGGGACTGTCGCTTACTGGTTTTGTACTGCATCTAGCACAGTGTTTGGAAGAAAAGAATCATAGAATACCAGGTTGGAAGGGACCTCAAGGATCATCTGGTCCAACCTCTCTTGGCAAAAGCATGGTCTAGACAAGATGGCTCAGCATCCTGCCCAACTGAATCTTAAAAGTGTCCAATGTTGGGGAATCCACCACTTTCCCGGGGAGATTATTCCAACAGCTGATTGCTCATTGTGAAAATTTTTCCTCTTTTGTCCAATCGGAATCTCCCCGGGAGTAACTTGTACTCATTACCCCTCATCTTTTCCATGTGGCTCCTTGTAAAAAGGGAGTCTCCACCTTCTATCCTCCAATCAGATTGTTCTTGCATTAAAGACAGCTGGCAATCAGGGAGGTATTGTAGACTACATGTTTCTTTTCAACTAGTGAAAGCATCTTTTTTGTGGAATTATACCAGTGTTGAAATAAAAACAAAATGGAGGAAAAATATTTATAGAAAATAAACCGAATCTCAGTAAAAGTCACTGTAAAACAAGATATCTATTCAACTTTAAAGCACCTTAATATTTTAAGCAATAGCATTTATTTATAAAGTACTTTTCCCTAGATGCAATACTTCAAAAACAATTTTCTCAATTTTTGTCATTTCTGTAAGAATAACAATTCGAACCTCATTTTATAATATTATTCTATTAATTTAAAAACCATTGGTATTAAATGCAGATGGCATGTTACACTTCAACAAAAAATCAAAGAAATTACAAATGTAAAAAAGGGTCCATCTGATTCATGCAGTGATACTTGAAAGTTTCCACCTCCAAAACAGCAATTTAAGACTTCTTTATCGTCATTTTACAACACCATATACAATGGAAAACTATTACAGAATCACCGAATGATATGGGGTTAGAAGGGACCTCTGGATATCATCTAGTACAATCCCCCTGCCAAAGCAGGTCCACCTAGAGCAGGTTGCACAGGAACATGTCCAGGCGGGTTTGGAATGTCTCCAGAGACAGAGACTCCATCACCTCTCTGGGCAGCCTCTTCCAGTGCTCTGCCACCCTCAAAGTGAAGAAGCTCCTCCTCATGTTTAGACGGAACTTCCTATGTACAAGCTTGGACCCATTTCCTCTTGTCCTCTCACTGGGCACCACTGAAAAAAAGACTGGCCCCTTCCTCTTGACACCCACCCTTTAAGTATTTATAGGTGTTGATCAGATCTCCCCTCAGCCTTCTCTTCTCCAGACTAAAAAGACCCAAGTCCCTCAACCTTTCCTCGTAAGAGAGTTGCTCCAGGCCCCTAATCACCTTTGTGGTCTTCTGCTATACTCTCTCCAGCAGTTCCCTGTCCTTCCTGAAATCGGAACAGGAACGCTGTTCCTGATATAGGCCAGGATGCTGTTGGCCTTCTTGGCCACCTGGGCACGCTGCTGGATCATATTCAGCTGGCTGTCTATCAGCACCTCCAGGTCCTTTTCTGCCAGACAGCTCTCCAGCCACTCTTCCCCAAGCCTTTAGCATTGCATGGGGTTGTTGTGACCCAAGTGCAGGACCCGGCACTTGGTCGTGTTGAATCTCAGCCCATCCTTTCAGCCTGTCCAGATCCCTCTGCAAAGCCTTTCTACCCTCAAGCAGGTTTGACACTCCCACCTAACTTGGTGTAACCTGCAAATTTACCGAGGGCGCGCCCAATCCCCTCGTCCAGATCGTTGATAAAGATCTGCCCCAAATACTGAGCCCTGGGGGACACCACTTGTGACCAGCCATTCAACATCACTCTCCGGACCCAGCCCTCCAGCCAGCTTTTTAACCCAGCGGAGAGTACTCCCATCCAAGCCACGAGCAGTCAATTTCTCTATGAGAATGCTGTGGGAAACATGGGAAACATTTCTTACACATGGGAATTGAGAGCTCTTGCACTCTAAGAAAAATGTCCTTAAAGATCTGCCAGCTCTGTTCAGCTCCTTTATCTCTGAGGGCAGTTTCCCCGGGGTTTCTATCCACTGAACAACTGAAAGTTTGCTCTCTTAAAATGCAGGGTCCTGACTGTACTCTTTGCCTGGCCCATATTGCTCCAGATCATGAATTCCAACAGAGCACAATCACTGCAGCCCAGACTGCCACCAATCTTATTAATGTTTTAGTTGGGAGTATTCAAAGCAAATTTCCTTATTGTTGCTGCTTATCATGAATTGGTTCCTATTGTGGACTGATCTTGGACCTCATGAACTGGATTCTTTTCAGTTAAAGTTGAACTGGAAGATGTACTCCATATGTAAATGGACCTTCAATTCTAGTTTTTTTAAATGTGTATAGGGTGGATATTGGGTACTCATTGTGGCAGGGAGAAAAAAGCTTCACTGAGAGGTTCAAATTAACAATCTATTTGGACTTCACTCCCAGGTGAAAACAAATCAAAGCCTTTACTGTAGTCCAGGTAAACAACATCCACAGCCTTTCTCTCGTCCACTAAGCGGGTCACTTTGTCATAGAAGGAGATTAGGTTTGTCAAGTAGGACCTGCCTTTCATGAACCCATGCTGACTGGGCCTGGTAAATGTTGGAAAGTGGGTTGGTGAGCACTTCAGCCAGCTTCCAGAGGGGAGACCTTCTCTATGTTTACAAGTACCCTTTAGGGTGGGTTGAAGGAGGATGGAGCCGGACTCTTTTCGGTGGTTTCCAGCGATAGGACGAGGGGTAACAGGCACAAGCTGGAACACGGGAAGTTCCATTCAAATATAAGGAAAAACTTCTTTCCGGTGAGGGTGACAGAGCACTGGAACAGGCTGCCCAGAGAGGTCGTGGAGTCCCCTTCTCTGGAGATTTTCAAGACCCGCCTGGGTGCAGTCCTGAGTAACGTGCTCTGGGCAATCCTGCTTTAGCAGAGGAGTTGGACTGGATGATCTCTAGAGGTCCCTTCCAACTCTGACAATTCTGTGATTCCATGAAACAGATCATATGCTATGCAACTCCAAACAAGGTATATAGTGTTCTGAAATTTAAACCAGCTCTGTTTTCCCCTACCCTCCCAAAATTGTGACATGCCAAAAATTGAATTCTCAACTGAAATTAAAACAGTTTTTTAATTTAACATACATGATTATCTTCCCTGAATTTTCTCTTAACCCAACAACTAATAACAAGATGATCTCAATACATTAGTGTAGCTCTGAAAGGAATTTAATTTACCACTGCTTGCTCCTCTCCCTCGAGAATCCACTTGGAATATAGTTCCCAAGGAACAACAGAAATTTATGAATATGCAACATGTAAAAGGATCTAAAGAATCTTCATTTTGCTGCTTTCTACAAATTTTACTACCAGCAAATGTATTGGCAATGTGGCAAAACCTGTGGAATTTAAACTTACAGTACAATGATAATTAATGCAGCTGGGTATAAAGCCTGTGCCTTAGTACATACTCAGCCTACTTAGTCATCAATAGAACACTCCCAAGACCCCTTCAGACAATTTCTGCCTAGATGAGATAATTGACGAATTGCTGAAGGACCCCCCTTCCCAGGCAGTCCTGGCTTCATGTTGATAAGATAATCGATAGATTGACAGGAACTCCAGAGGCAATTCCTACTTTTCACATATAAAGTAACTGACCAATTGTAATGTACTATTTGTATGTTTAGATACATTTATTATTGAATAGGGCAGTAGTTAAGATGTACATAGTAAAGACAGTTTAACTACTCAATAGAAACTGGTCATGCGTAGGCTAGAGCAGTATTGTAGGACCAGGAACCAGCTAGATTATGAGTTTATAGAACAACAGTTTAGGGAGTCTCATCTGATCCATCTGAAGATGCCATTACAAGGACCCTTTCAATTGAGACACCTGTCAACATCCAGACAACAACTGGCCATCCTGTCTGAGCAATTCCCCAGCTTGTATCCGGCCATGTAAACTTGTTGATACTGTCCCTGCCTTGCTGACGATTTCCTGGCATGACCTTGGACCTGCCTTATCACTATGGCTTTGCTTATCACTGGACTGTAACTGACCCTGGTCACTGTCACCAGACCTGCTCTGCTCTCCTTGCTCAGGTCCTGTGAGACTGCACCCCTTGTTCTTGAGGCCATTGCCTCTCTGCCTTGCTGTCACCTTCAGCTCACAGATCACCTGCTCCTTTAAACATTTTTTTTGCCAAGTTGTAACTAGCAAGTTTGTCCGATATTTGAAAGATAACCAGACTCCAAATCTGGACATACTTCTAAATTATGAAAAAATGCAGTCATTCGGAAAAGAAACTTGGTTTTGGAATGAGCTGAAAATGCTATAAACAAGCTGCTATAAACAAACTCTCAGCATTGTTAACTATCTCAAACCTCAGAAGACACAAGTGATGATAGGAATAAGACATGTTACTGTGCCTAACGTATTAACAATGACATTACCACTCTTTATTACCTGTGAGGGTCGGTATGGTAAACCACAAATATTTAGAATAGCAAGGGAATGCAAGCAAGAAGAAAAATATGCCACAAGACAAATATCTCTTTAATCAACTAAAAAGATTGTCTTGAGTGAAGTAAGTACATATATTTCTTAAAAAGCTGGAGAGAGAACACTGAAACGGTGTAACACTGAAAGTTAGCTACTGGGCCCAGAAAACAAACACTATTAGTACACTAAAATAAATGTGATTCATAAAAAAATGCAACTTTTAAGTGGAACATTTATGCAAGCCTCACCTTGTCACTGTCATTGCTGCAGATGTGATCTTGATGGATTGACTGGCATTGAAATGAAGTGCCAATGCTACCTACAAGAGAAGCAGGGAAGGAGAAGGAAAAAATTCATTAAAATGAAAACCCAATTCTTATGAACACTAAAAATAGACAACTGTGCCAGTCAGAAACTATTTTTACATGGTAGAGATATTTACTTGCCAAAAATCTGTATCAGACAGCTATTATGTTCAAGACAATAAGCAGCTGAGAGACGTTTTTCAGTGTGCCAGGAATAACTTCACCCACAGCAGAGGGCCACGAAGATGATCAGAGGGATGGAGCACCTCTCCTATGAAGACAGGCTGAGAGAGTTGGGGTTGTTCAGCCTGGAGAAGAGAAGGCTCCAGAGAGACCTTATTGCAGCCGTACAGTATCAGAAGGGGGCTACAGGAGAGCTGGAGAGGGACTCTTTATCAGGGAGTGTAGTGACAGGACAAGGGGTAACGGCTTGAAATTAGAAGAGGGGAGATTTAGATTAGATACCAGAAAGAAATTATTTACTGTGAGGGTGGTGAGGCACTGGAAGAGATTGACCAGAGAAGTTGTGGAGGCTCCATCCCTGGAAGTGCTTAAGGCCAGGCTGGATGGGGCTTTGAGCAACCTGGTCTGGTGGGAACTGTCTACTGCCTTAAGTATTATCTGTTCTAGGATTAGAATCACACAGAGGAAAGAAAATTATCCAAATCCAAAATACTGAACAGGTGGATCATACTAATAAAGCAGAGAGGGACAGTAGTACAATCTATGACTATGAGTAATCTAAAACAGACTATGATACAATCACAATAGCATCTGAACAACTGTGGCAGTATCCTTCTCCTTCTCCATCCCCCCACCTTTAGTAGCAAAACTGGGTGCAGCTTGAGAAATATCAGGGTTTTATAGTGAGCTATCCATAGGTTTCAGGGTTGTTTGATGATAGCAAAAAGAATGATGAAAGCTGAGAATCTTGCATTCTCTTCCAGGCTGTGTTGGAAATTATGTGCTCTACTGTTTGCAGACCCTTTCTGCTTCTTTCCTGCAGTTTGGCTCATTGAGCCTGTACCTAGGGTAGCACTAAATCCAATATAATTTGAATGATTCTACATGCAATGGATAATTTATTTATTCGTGGAGATTGGAAGGCATGTTGTGGAATCAATAAGGGCACCATGGGATGGTCTCTACTTAGTTTGTTCTACTGCAAAATTTATGAGAAATGCCATGGAAATCACTTCATCCAAACTTTATTTTATGGACAAGTTATTAATTGTATGCCTCATGAGTACATTGTCAAATCCCAAGTCTCTAAATTGCTTACTTAAAATAAGTAGATGTGCTAGCTTCAGCTGGTTTAAATGTGAGTTACCCATTTTAAAATAGAAATATTACCACAGTTGCAACACATTAGGAGGCTCTAAAGATGATTAAAGATATTTTTTGTGAAGCACACAAGTAATGTATATATGTGGAAGTCCAATTAAATTTGTACAAGTCTTGATTTTAGGGTTGCTGAACCATAAAACAAGGGGGTTTAAGGTTACTGAACCGTTAGTTCAAAAAGGGGAAGTGCAAAATCCTGCACCTGGAGAGGAATAACCCCATGCACCAGTACATGCTGGGGGCTGATGGCTGGAAAGTAGCTTGGCAGAAAAGGACCTGAGGGTCCTGGTGGACACCAAGTTGAACGTGCGTCAGCAATGCACCCTTGCAGTAAAGAAGACCAGTACTAACCAATAGCAAACACATGATTATAAGCAATGTCAAGGCTCTGGTGGACTGCTAGGAACATTTGGTGTCCAGGTTATCTGTGAGCAACAGGCAATCTTGCAAATGCCTTTTGAATGGGGGTGAGAGTCACGTCACCCCTTGCCTTCACCAATGGTAGTATGATTTGAGAGATTCCAACTTCACGTGGAATGTGGGCAGAACCCTGCCTATGCTTCCAAGGTCAAGGGGCAGGATGTCAGCAGTCTGTCTAGGATAGTGGCAGGGTGTTGCAGGTTGATGGAGGTATCCTTCCCCTCTGTTCAGCACTGGTGAGGCCACACCTGGAGTCCTGTGTCCAGTTCTGGGCTCCCCAGTACAAGAGAGATGTGGATATACTGGAGAGAGTTTGAAGAAGGGCCACAAGGATGGTTTTAAGGGAGTGGAGCATGTCTCCTATGAGGAAAGCCTGAGAGAGCTGGAACTCTCTATCCTGCAGAAGAGAAGGCTCAGGGGACATCTTATCAATGTATATAAATATCTGAAGGGAAGCTGCAAAGAGGATGGAGCCAGGCTCTTTTTAGTGGTGCTCAGTGAGAAGAGGCAATGAGCACCAAGTGAAACAGGAGGTTCCATCTGAACATTAGGAAACACTTTTTTACTGTGAGGGTAACTGAACACTGGAATAAGTTGCCCAGAGAGATTGTGGAGTCCCCTTCCTTGGAGATATTCAAAAGCCATCTGGACATTGTCCTGGGCAATCTGCTTTTGGTGGCCCTGCTTGTGCAGGGGAATTGGACAAGATGACCTCCAGAGGACCCTTTCATGCTCAACCATTCTGTGAATCAAGTGCTCAAATGTCTTTTTAACAAGCTTTGTGAAGGTAATATTTCTATAAAGATGCTTCCTCTGGTTTCCTCTCTTGTATTAAGCTATGCTCAAGCACTCTGATGCCAAAATAAGCATTTGTGCCAGGGCTTTCAGAAATTTTCTCAATGACAAGTTTACACACCTGGCCTAGTGCAATGGTTTAACCACAGGCAGCAGTTAGGATCACACAGCTGCTCACTCACTCCCCTAGTTGGGATGAGGAAGAGAATCAAAAGAGTAAAAGTGAGAAAACTCATGGGTTGAGATAAAGACAGTTTAATGTTAACTCTATCCCAACTGAAACCATGACAACTAGTAAAACTTTCCCATGTAAAAATATCCTTACTATTGAGTTCTTTGTGCTTCTAGTTATAAGTGCCACGAACCTTTTTAATATGATCTTTCATCTATTTCTTTATGTGTTTTTAGTCCTCCTGTTCACCGTCAGAGAGTAAGAAGGGATCATCTGTCTCGACACAGTTCTGCTAGTCAGGATGAAAACTATCACCATCTCTCCTATGGACAGCAGCAGGCAATAGAAGAGCCCCAAGGCTTTAATCCTCCAAACATATCCCATCGTATGGTGCACCCAGCTGCTCACCCGCCACAACAGAACACAGTGATGGTTGACATTCATGATCAGGTAAGAGTGTGTTGAGAATATGGATGCAAATGTCTTAAACTCTGCGTATTCCTCTCAGAAGAGAGCAAATGAATGAACTCTCCTTGACAAACTAGTTGACAAGAAAGGTCACATAACACTAACTCCTATTAGTCCTTTTGTGGAGTGGTAGAGTGGTTTTTTTTTTTTTTTTTTCTTCTGAGTAGTATCAGTGTATAGAGAGCTGCAGCATTCAGTGAAAACACTCATACATTTTTGTCATGTTTTGGACTGGACTGGCTAAAACGAATGACAGATACTCTCTTTTACTTCTCTCCCCTGCATTCCAGTCGTGTGAGCCATCCCACCATATTTCCGTGATGGCAACTATATCATAGCTTTCTTCCTGCACAATGGCTTTTAGCTCCTCCTGCTTGTTGCCCATGCTGCATGCATTGGTGTAGAAGCATTTCAGTTGGGTTATTGGTTCTGTCACCTTTTTGGGAGGAGAAGCCTCAATTCCTACTTGACTGTTCACAGGCGCAGATGTAGCTTCTAACCCAAATCTCTGCTGCTGCATGAATCTCCATTCACTGACTTCATTGAGTTAGCAGATCGAGGGACCTCACTAGCATCCCATCCCACAGACATTGGAACGTCACTCCCAGGCTTAACTCTAAAGAGCATGTTCTTATTCCCTTTCTCATTTAAATATAGTTTAAAGCACTTTCAATGGAATCATGGAATCATGGAATTGTCAGAGTTGGAAGGGACCTCTAGAGACCATCCAGTCCAACTCCCTTGCTAAAGCAGGATTGCCCAGAGCACATCACTCATGACTGCATCCAGGCGGGGCTTGAAGATCTCCAGAGAAGGGGACTCCACACCCTCCCTGGGCAGCCTCTTCCAGGGCTCTGTCACCTTCACCGGAAAGAAGTCTTTTCTCATATTTGAATGGAACTTCCTGTGTTCCACCTTGTGCCCATTGCCCCTCATCCTGTCACTGGGAACCACTGAAAAGAGTCTGGCTCCATCTTCCTTCAACCCACCTTTTAGATACTCATAAGCATTCATAAAGTCTCCCCTCAGCTTTCTCTTCTCCAGGCTAAAGAGTCACAGCTCTCTCAGCCTTTCCTCATAAGGGGGGATGCTCAAATCCTTCCATCATCTTTGTTGCCCTCCGCTGGACTCTGTCCAGTAGTTCCCTGTCTCTCTTGAACTGGGGAGCCTAGAACTGGATGCAGCATTCCAGTTGTGGCCTCACCAGTGCAGAGTAGAGAGAGAGAATGACCTCCCTTGACCAACTGGCCACACTCTTCCCTATGCAGCCCAGAATTCCATTGGCCCTCTTGGCGACAAGGGCACATTGCTGGCTCATGGATAGTTTATTATCTACCAGGACCCTCAGATCCTTTTCCTCAGAAGTCCTTTTGATGAGCCCCGCCAACTCCTGTGCCAAGATTCTTTTCCCCCTTTGAAACGAGTGTATGCCATTAGTCTCCAGCAAGCCTGGTGTCACATAAACCAACCCATGATCAAAAAAACCCAATGTCCTTCCACTGACACCGGTCACAGAGCCAGGTATTGATCTTCTGGCTCTTCCTGTTTCTTCCCCATCCTTTTCCTACAACTGGAATTACAAAGGAGAACACTACTTGTACTCCTGATCCCTTAACCCTTCATCCCAAGGTCCACAAGTCTCCCTTGATCACCCTCGAGATTCTTGTTGCCAGTTCATCACTGCCTGTCTGAAAAATCAATAGTGGGTAGGAATCTGAAGGGCGTATCAGGGAAGGAAGCATTCTCTTCATATGTTTAACCTGGGCCCCAAGGAGGCAGCAGACCTTCCTGAGAAGTAGCTCCAGTCTGCATATTGGGCCTTCCACTCCCTTCAAGATGGAGTTACCTATGACCCATTTTTTTGAAATTAGAAGAGGGGAGATTTAGATTAGATACCAGAAAGAAATTATTTACTGTGATGGTGGTGAGGCACTGGAAGAGATTGACCAGAGAAGTTGTGGAGGCTCCATCCCTGGAAGTGTTGAAGGCCAGGCTGGATGGGGCTTTGAGCAACCTGGTCTGGTGGGAGGTGTCCCTACACAGGGCAGGGGATTGGAACTCGATGATCTTTAAGGTGCCTTCCAACTCTAACCATTCTATGATTCTATGAATTAAGGGACACGTTAATATGGAAGACACTGTTGCGGCCATGCAAAACATCCGGAAGATTGATCATGAATGATCCCTTCCAACTCCAATGATTCTCTATTAGTTTTGAGTAGCATTAAAGGAAAGTTCCACATTAATACCAAAATACTCACATTGTAGAAACTGCAAAATATTGAGTTTAATAATAGGAATAAGTAAATATAAGGAATTTGTTCTATGATGATTCTGTTCTTACATAGCTAAGATACCACTTCCATTGCTAGTGATTTTCATTAGGAAAAAGTGCATAAAGCATCAATAAGCCTTTCTACTTGTGCCATTCTACACTCTTATATGACAGATATCTATCAAACTTTATTTGAGAAATGTTGTAGATTGTCTGAAAGATGAAGGTACTACTTTTTCTATTACCGATTAGCCTAAGTATTCCTTAAATATTCTAACTTCCTGAGTGAAAAACTACAACCAATGGTATGTACAAAAATTACTAATCATTTACCTAAATTCCCTTTGTCTGTGTGTTGACTATACAGCCAAGTCAAAAGTTCTGCAAAATTATAGGTTGAACAGTAATATTTGAGGAGTTTGGTTTAAAAAATTTTAAAAATGTGTCTTTTTTTTGTCATGTTTTTTCTTCAGACTTATTGGTTACATTTGACAGGTTTCTATATCCTTCACAGATACGTTGTCTATAAAGTTTGTATTGAGTGCCTTGCAGAAGACAATGTATTTGAGGATTTAGTGAAGTTGGGGAAGCCATGTCTGCTCTATTGGGCCTTGTATTTAGGGCTTGAGAATGTTAGCATGAGGAGCTGTTGTAAGGGTACAGTGTTGGCATGTGCTACATGCTGGTGCACGTTATGACAAAGAGAACATTCCAGTCTGTAAGAAGAAGTTATATGATTCTGCTTGTTACACAAGATAAAAGGCACCATGATATGGGAGGGAGGCTGAACCTGAAAGTGCATAAGTCCATGGGACCTGATGAAATACAGCCATTGGTCCTGAGGGAGCTGTTAGACGAAGTTGCTAAGCCCCTTTTCATCATATTTGAGAAGTCGTGACAATCTGGTGAAGTTCCCGCTGACTGGAAAAGGGGAAACATAACCCAAATACACAAAAATGGAAAAACGGAAGATCTAGGGTACTACAGGCCGGTCAGTCTCACCTCTGTGTCTGGCAAGATCATGGAGCAGATCTTCCTGGAATCTCTGCTAAGGCATGTGGAAAATAAGGAGGTGATTTGTGACAGCCGGCATGGCTTCACCAAGGGCAAGTCATGCCTGACAAATTTGGTGGCCTT